>JBBPBX010106684.1:0-11406 GCA_038048925.1 Garcialebias charrua
TCCATATATGGTCTATGACACCGCAGCACGTGACCCCGCAGCACGTGACCCCGCAGCACGTGACCCCGCCACTGTTTTAGATACCGGTAGTTCTTACAGTAATATGTTTCATAAAATTACAAAATAAAGTGCAAATATAACATCAGTACTGACATTAATTACATTGCATCTTACCTCCATATGGGCGTACAGAGCATACAGTAGCCTTCCCCAGCTTATAACTGGCAGCGATGGCAGTGAATGAGCACCCAGAAGCCAGGACCCGCAGCGCCACAGCCAGTCTCTCCGGGGCAGAGACCGGTGCGCTGTGCGTCGGTGCGTGCTGCAGGTGAGGGGAGATCCGGTGGGCAAGTTCATCAAAACGAGCAGCGGACATTCGAAAATATGAAAAGTGTGTCTCGTCATCCATCTCCTGCATCTGCTGAACCAACAAGCTAAACTCGCCTTGCGTGTGACGTATGCAGTGGGAGGGAAGAGGGAGGGATTATCCCCACGTCTTAAAGAGGTATAAACACTCAATGCGGTCGGTGACACACGTCAGCGCTGGGTTCACTCAACGGGGGGTAAAAGACGTGAGATGCTAGTATAAACCCAGCTTTAATGTTCCCCTTTTGAACACAGACAAGACTGAGGTTTTGAGTTTTGGACCTGAGCACCTTAGGAATGAATTTGTCAGTCTTTCGCCCTTCTTAAGGGCGAGGCATAGCTCCGCGCTAGCGCGAGGCCACGCGGCGCCACGCTGTGTGAGCTGCGCTTGCACAAGCCTTTGAACGCTCGCGCGAATGCACCAAGCTCAAATTTTACGACCGCTCGCGCGCGGTGTCTCACAATAAACTGCCCTGGTGGCGGACTGTTTTGTGTGACACACAAATTAATTAAATTCCTCTTCTTCATCGCTGATCTGGACTTTTCTTTTGTTTTTTTGCCAAAAGTCAAGTGATCGCTTGAAGCGGTCACCATTCACTTCCTCCTCCGATGAGGAGGAATGAATGAACTTGTTCTCAGACCCGACCTGTCAATCAAATCAGTAGGCTGTCAGCAAATGACCAATCAGCGACCTCAATTTGTCCCCGTAGCTAAACGCTCCGCCCTGCTTCTGCTCAAATGACATCAAGTATTTGGAGCGAAAACGTTGGAGCCACACGCTGCTTCACGCTGTGCTCTGCTGTGAACCCCCCACGCGCAGCACAGGCGCGTGGCGCGGCGCTCGGTCCAGCGCGGAGCTTTGCCTCGCCCTTTAGATGGCATTAATCTGGCCTCCAATTCTAATGTTAAAAATCTTGGTGTTATTTTTGATCAGGACATGTCTTTTATCCCCCACATTAAAAACTTTACTAGAACTGCCTTCTTCCACCTGCATAATATCGTTAAAATTAGAAACACCTTATCGAAAACTGCTGGTTGATGCATTTGTCACGTCTAGACTGGACTATTGCGATGTTTTATTATCTGGATGTCCAAATACTTCTTTAAAATGTCTTCAGTTAATCCAAAATGCTGCTGCTAGAGTTTTAACTGGAGTTAGTAGGAGAGATCATATCTCTCCAGTTTTAGCTTCTCTCCATTGATTCCCTGTCAAATCCAGAATTGAATTCAAAATCCTACTTCTAACCTACAAAACTCTCAACAGCCTAGCTCCATCTTAAATAACAGATCATATTGTTCCATATTTTCCTAACAGAGCACTTCGCTCTCAGGCTTCAGGTTTACACGTGGTTCCTAGAGTTTACAAATCCAGAATGGGAGGCAGAACTTTCAGTTCTCAGGCTCCTCTCTTGTGGAACCAACTTCCAGTTTCTGTCCGTGAGGCTGACACATTGTCCAGTTTTAAGACCGGGCTAAAGACTTTCCTTTTCGCTAAATCCTATAGTTAGGGTCAGCTTGGGTTTCCTGAGCTGTCCCTTAGTTGTGCTGCTATAGTCTTAGACTGCTGGAGGACAAACTGACCACACTTTTTCACTCTGCTACTGTCTTTACTTACTCTGCTCAACCTGTTTTGTATTTCTAGTTATTTTTTATATCCTTAACATGTGATTTTTGTCTTTCAGGTACACCTGGACCTATATCTGGACCGACCATTCTGTGTTTGTTTGTCTCTCCTTTCTGTCCTCTCAACTTAGCTGGTCAAAGCAGATGGCTGCTTGTCCTGAGCCTGGTTCTGCTGGAGGTTTCTTCCTTTTAAAATTAGTTTTTCCTTTCCACTGTTGCCATTGTGCTTGTTCAGGATGGGATACTGCAACAAAGCCAAGATTCAACATGTCTGCTGGCTTCCTTAGATAGATAACTTTACTAATTGGTACAGTATTTTAACCTGGAGTATCCCGTGGCCTTCCTGCACGTGAGTTCAACACAACCTTAAAGCAAAACATGATAGACTTGCAACCTGTCCCTCTCTCACAGTGACCGCTGGACATGGGCACCAGTAACACCCCCCCCGACCCGAAAAGGAAGAAGTGGGCAAAGATGGTAAATGATAAACTGTATTTATATAGTGCTTTTCTCAAATCAAGATACTCAAAGCTCTTTACAACACAATCTGTGCCCCTCAGTTGCCCATTAATACATCACTCTACTATCTGTTCATACAGCACTCTACTATATCTATCCAAAGACTAATCAGAGCTTTATCACATTTATACACTGATGGAACACACATCAAAGGCAATGAGGGATTCAGTGTCTTCAAGACACTGAATCCCTCATTGCTGAATCCCTCATTGCTGAAGTGTCCCTGGGCAAGACACTGTCTTGCCCAGGGACACTTCAGCATGTGACTGCTAGTGGAATCGAACCCCCAACTCTTGCATTGGAGGACAACTGCTCCAACCACTCATCCACAGCCACCCTAATAATGGTAAAGATAATGGCTGGATGAAATTGACTCATTGGCCGGTTATATAGCCCTGTCATATATCTTCTATATAACATAATTATCACTCCCTGGTGAAAATTTAATGTACTTAAGTATATTTTAAGTAGGTTTAATTTTCAAAAAATACATTAAAATATGTTCTCAAGTAAATGTACAGTACTTATTAGGATTACACCGAAAATATAACATAAATAGATTTATCTAAATATACTTCAAGTACTTATGAAATACTAGTTTTTTTTGCAAAATGCAAAATAAATTTCAATCAAATATGTTTATAACAGTAAACTTCATATAAACTTTTTCAATGCACTTTGAATGTATTTGTAAAATTTGTTTTCAAACCATACTTTAAAAAATGTATTACAAATATATGTATCCAGTACTTTTCAACAGTTAAGAAAAATAATGTACGTGAAAATTTTAAATTTATGTTCCAAATTGTACTTTTATAACTTTTTTGTACTAATGCTTGGATTTATGTAAGCATTTTGGGTGTATTCAACACAAATGCCCCATGTTTTAAACCGAACACATAGTTTCGTATTGTGTAGAAACTACATAATATGCAGAGAGGGTACATGAATTTGTTCATATCATCTGTGACTCAGAAATGTATCATTGTTGCAGATCGTGACACCGCATGGGATTTCGTCTCGTGCGCATTGAATCATGGGAAGAAGAAGGCAGAGCGGTCTTATTCAAATGGGGTTGCTTGCTCGCTACTACTTTATTCAGTAAGTTTTGATTTTCTGAATAATTTTATCAACATCTCAGTCAATTGTAGTTTATTGTTTTGAGAGTCACATGTAGCCTTAAATATTTGTTGTGAACTTATTTGCTAGCACCGTTTTATCTGTTTCAAATTGGCGCTGTTGTGGATGTCGGCAGAAAGAGATGAAAAATATTCTGAGTCTCGATTTATTCTCAACGTCTTCCAACATCAAGCTCAGAAGAAACAACTGAATTACAACCGTTGAACTGCTCTCTTTATATTCTGTCCCTTTCACAATAAGAGCACATTCTGATGTGAAATGTATACATTGTGTCCGCCACACAGCCCCCCTTGAACATACAGAATGTCACAAACACCCAAAATACAAATTGTGAAACCTATCACATGTATAAAACACAATACTGTAAACAAATTAATGAAATACTTAACGGTAACGGCTAGGGAGTTTGATAAGGCGGCCATGACGGCTGCTCTCCACAGCAACAGGTGTTGAAGTTGAAGGAGACTCACTGCACAGACTGCCACTTAACTGTTCACCTGAGAGAGGTAACTAAGCTGTAGGGGAAAAACCTAGAAGAGTGGGCAAAAAATTGGGGGACGGCCATGACGAGGTGGCTGAGCCAACTCAAACGGGTCCCCCGGCAACACATGAGCCGGTTTCAAATGGTCCACTGAAACCCTCTCCTGATTACCCCCCAACTCCACTAAAAAAATCTTTAGGCCCCCTCTCCAAAACACGAAATGGACCATGGTAAGGAAGCTGAAGTGGTGAACGGTGGGCATCATGGCGGATAAATACATACTCGGCTGACATAAGGTCCTTCGACACAAACACGTGTGGAAGGCAGTGATGTGCTGTCAATGGGGCAATAGATCTACTTTCCCCTGTTAGGACCGCCCTACTCCCTTTGGGAGCAACTGAACCCGCCGGACCTGGAAGAAACTCCCCTGGTACCCACAAAGGCTGGCCAAGAACCAACTCAGCTGAATAAAACCACAGGTCCTCTTTAGGAGCTGATCACAGGTCCAACAAAACCAAAGGCAGGCGATCTATCCAACCATTATCCACCAATGAAGACCGCAATGCAGCCTTCAATGAGCGGTGGAACCTCTCACAAAGTCCATTAGCCTGTGGATGGTAGGCAGTAGTGCGGTGGAGTTTAACTCCAAGGCTCTCTGCCACTGCAGTCCACAACTCTGAAGTGAACTGGGGACCCCTGCCAGAAGTTAAGTTCAATGGCACATCAAATCAGGACACCCAGGAAGAGATGAATGCCCGAGCCACATCAATCGAAGTGGTTATGACAGAGGAACTGCCTCTAGCCAATGAGAGGTTCTGTCTACCATAGTTAAGAGATGGGTAAAACCACTGGAAGGTGGAAGTGGGCCCACTAAATCCACATGCACATGCTCAAACTTCCCTTGGGGAATAGGAAATTGTTCTAGTGGAGCCTTAGTGCGCCATTGTACCTTGGCACGCTGGCAAGTGAAACAAGAAGCCGCCCATGTGTGTACATCTCTACGGAGTCCTGGCCACACAAACTTTGCCCCTACTAGTTTTACTGGAGCTTTCACCCCTGGGTGTGAAAGGGAATGAATTGCATCAAAAACCCGCTGACGCCAGACACTAGAAACCAGAGGTCGAGGCTTGCCAGTCGAGACGTCACAAAGAAGGGTTGTACCACACTCATGAAAGGAAACTTCCTCCAAATGTAAACTGGATTCAGCTGCCTTAAAGGCGAGAATATCCAGGTCTGTCAGTTGGTCTGCAGCCATGGCGAGTTAATCAACTCCTAAATGTACAGAAGCAACCCTTGCTCTAGACAAGCAGTCAGCCATCATGTTATTCTTGCCAGCCACATACTGAATGTTTGTGGTAAACTTTGAAATGGTGGACAAATGCCTCTGTTGCAGTGACGACCATGGTTCAGAAACTTTTGCCATAGCAAAAGTGAGAGGCTTATGGTCAACAAAAGCAGTAAAGTCCCTGTCCTCTAGCATGAACCGGAAATGGCACATTGCCAGAAAAAGAACGAGCCTATCAAAGGTGCTACTTTTTTCAGCATCCCGGAGTATCCTGCCAAAAAAAGCAAGGGGTTGCCATGCGCCATGCACCCGTTGTTCGCAAACTGCCCAACTGCATGATCAGAGGCATCAGTTGTCAGAGCCACAGGAGCTGATGGAGATGGATGGGCCAAAAGTACAGCATTAGCCAAAGCCTCTTTGGCATCATCGAATGAGTTAACATTGCGAGCAGTTCCCTATCAAATGTGCTATTTTTTTCAGCATCCCGGAGTATCCTGCCAAAAAAAGCAAGGGGTTGCCATGCGCCATGCACCCGTTGTTCGCAAACTGCCCAACTGCATAATCAAAGGCATCAGTTGTCAGAGCCACAGGAGCTGATGGAGATGGATGGGCCAAAAGTACAGCATTAGCCAAAGCCTCTTTGGCATCATCGAATGAGTTAACATTGGCCGTATAACATTGGCCATTACATATAAATAAATAGGTACACTTAACCTCTTGGGGGTCCACTATATTTGCTGGTCCCTTTTTTCCTCTAAGTGCTTCATACAAGGGGTGCATAAGATGAGCTGCCCGTGGGATGAAACAGTTATAACAGTTCACCATCCCCCAAAACTCCTGCAGGGGCTTCACTGAGGGAGGGCACAGAAAAACTAACACAGCTTCAACCTTGGCAGATAGGGGAACCTTGAGCAGACACTCTGTGTCCTAGGAACTCAACAACAGGTAGACCAAACTGACATTTAGCTGGATTAACGATCAGGCCATACTCCCTGAGCTGAATAAACAGCTGGGGAAGGTGCACCATGTGTTCTGCCACTGAAGGACTAGCCACCAATATATCATCCAAATAGACAAAAAAAGGCATACCCTGCATGACCTAATCCATAAGTCGCTGGAACATCTGCACTGTGCCTTTAAGGCCGAAGGGCATCCGTGAAAACTCAAAAAGACCAAAAGGTGTGATAACTGCGGTTTTCGGTACATCTATGCACAGGAACCTGATGGTAGCCCTGCACCAAATATACCTTGGAAAATACAGTTGCCCCTGCCAGACGGGCAGAAAAATCTTGAATGTGAGGGATTGGGTACCTGTCGTTACTGGTTGCAATGTTAAGGCGCCGAAAATCCCCACAGGGTCGCCAACCCCCATCGGCCTTTGGCACCATGTGCAAGGGGGATGTCCATGGACTTTTGGAATGTCTCACAATGCCAAGATGCTCCATGTTAACAAACTCCTCCTTGGCTATTGCTAACTTAGTGGTATCTATGCAGCGGGCTCATGCAAAACCGGTGAACCAAATGTAGTGATACAATGTTCCACCCCATGTTTAGCTATAGTAGCAAAAAAGGTGGGAACTGTCAAAGCAGGAAACTCTGACAACAAACACTGATACTCATCAACTGTGGCAAGCATGTTAGCAAGAGGTTGATTGGCAGGACCTCCAAGTTTACAAGGTTAGGTATCAAAAGACACAGCATCGATTAAGCAGCTATTAGCAATATGCACTAATAACCTGAAAGCACATAAAAATCAGCACCCAAAATAGGTACAGACACAGAAGCTATTACAAAGTCCCACTGAAACTGACATCCGTTGAAACACACTGTCATGGACCTCAATCCAAAAGTTTGAATGGGGGTGTCATTAGCCGCCTCCAGCGGGGGTCCGGTACTTTGACACAAAGCATCTGTAGATGAAGCTGGCATAATGCTCCGCTGTGCACCCAAGTCCACCAGGAAATGCCGTCCAGAAACCTCATCCATCATGAAAAGCAGCTAATCTGAGCTGCCAGCGCACAAAGCTGCTAGAGAGCACCGGGCTCTCTCGTATCCCTGACGTAGGAATGAACATGGAGGAATGCAGCGCTTCACTTTTACTCAAACCGGCAGTGGTAGAAGCAAAGAACATTGTCCTTCCACTGCTCCGTCACCGTAGCCACGCCATCAACAGCCTCCGCCCCCCTTTGAGTCACACCGGGTAAAAGTGCTTGTACACTGTAGTGCCTGGAAGCTAACCAAAGCCAGTCCGCTTCTTTAGCCAGGGAGCGATAATCCTTTGTCCGGATCAGTGGGGAGCTGGCCAGTGCTGTGCAAACAGGTGGAGGAAGCTGGCAAAGAAACAGGTGCGTAAAAAGAAAGGAAACATCCCATGAGCCAAGTAACGCCAGCATGTTCTCCATCAGCTCGGAGGGCTTGCGATCCCCCAAGCCACTCAAGGGCAACAAACGGTCACTCTGCTCCGAGTCCGACAGTTGGTAAAGCCACAGTAAGTTCTCCTTGAGTGCACTGTACTTGTTAGTACTTGGTGGGTCCCGAAGCAGACCCATTAGATGGCAGGTGGAACCAGAATCTAAAGTAGCAACAACGTGAAAGTACTTGGTCTCGTCTGTGGTTATCCCACGGAGATGAAATTGGGCTTCCGCATGCTGGAACCATGGTTCCGGATCATGTTGCCAGAACTCTGGAAGCTTAATAACGGCCACAAACACAGCTGATGAAGCTCAGGAGAAACAACTGAATTACAACCGTTGAACTGCTCTCTTTATGATCTGTCCCTTTCACAATAAGAGCACATTCTGATGTGAAATGTATACATTGTGTCCACCACACTGTTTCATTTTGTTTCTGAGCAGTAGCCAAAGCTTGATTTAACTCTGCGGTGCTCCTAAAGTACTTTTTGGTCTTCTGTGTGAAGTCTGTTTACCAACTGACTGTTCAGTTGTGTGTTAACTGCACCTGGTGTTAGTGGGATTTGGCCATGAACAGCCTCAGCTAAGGACATTGGCAGCCTTAAGTTAGCATTAAATAAGCTTTTACCCCCACAACCTCACCCCACTTTTTTCTGTTTTGCTGCAGATTGAGAAACAAATTCATTTGCACATTTCACCTGGAGTCAGCTGATTGATCGTGTGTTCCTTGTGGTAAGAACAGTACTGTACGTTGTGTTTGCTCTTGGAGTTACCATAATTTAACCATTTTTATTTAAAAATGCGCACACACTGCCCACTTTATTAATCCATCTGTGAATTTCAAAATTTGCAATAGGTTTAACTTTTACGTTTTTATATTGTCAGAAAGGTGATTAATGTGGCTCAGGACCAGAAGGTCTCGGGTTCGATCCCCGGTCATGGCATACCTCGTTGTGTCCCTGGGCAAGACACTTAACCCCGAGTTGCTCCTGGTAGGACAGGCAGCGCCTTGCATGGCAGTCTACCGCTACCGGCGTATGAATGTGTGTATGAATGGGTGGATGGCTGGTACTGTGAAGCGCTTTGGGGCCCCTCAAAGGGGGCTGGAAAGCGCTATGTAAGTAAGCTCCATTTACCATTTTATATAAGCAAGCTCCATTTACCATTCTATATAAGTAAGCTCCATTTACCATTTACAATGTAATTAGATTAGCTGGTGTGGCGTACTTGAGTGGAACATTTGGTGTTTATATTTTGCTCCAGTCATGTATGGTAACAAAATATTTGAAAAATGGCCAATACAGTGCACTTCAGCCCTATTAAATATATTAATTGTAAGTATAGGTATCATTTATATAACCCTTTGGAGTTGGTAAAGGCCCTGTCACATGATAAAGTTTAGACAACTTATGCCAATTTATGAACATTTTGTTATGACTATTTTTCTCAAAAGGGTTTTATTCAGTGTAATTGTTAGCTTTACAGCATGTGTATGTCCAAAAGAGGCTTCCAGTAGATTTGTTTTATTATTCCATTTTCATCATAGGCATTTTCAGTGTCGAACAAAATTTTGGCACAAGTTCTCTAAAACATTATCGTGTGACATGGCCTTAAGTGGTTTAACCCTGTCCCACATTTGGTTAGCCATGTCACACTTTGTGACTTGATGGCCATAAGTACTTCTAGTGAATCCTTGTTAGATTTAAAAGTTCATTCTCTAACCATTTTGTATACCTTCTTCTTGTTTTCTATTTTTGATTCAAAAATGTCAATGTCAATGCCAATTTTATTTATATAGCACATGAAAACAACCGAAGCTGACCAAAGTGCTTTACAGTTAAAACAGATAAAAAAATAAAATAAAAGAGTAAAATGCATCTAGAGCCACTAAAACATAATAAAGTTAACACAACAACAATAAAAACTGCTCAAAAAATGCATTCCTGAAATATCAAACTCCATTTTGTCCTCACTAGACATTAATCCTTTTTTTTTTTCACTTTTCCAATGAATGGTGCCAGAAGCGCTCCAGTGACAATGCAAGGCCTGCCCTTCAGTTTTTCAAGTAGGTCTCATATGCTGAAGCATTATTGAGTGAGACATGGGCATCATGGCATTAACAATATTCTGTGGTGGACCACTAGGGGGCTCTACTCACACCCAGTGGACCGAATGTATTACAGGATGCTTTTATTGTGAAAGGTCCAGAGGACCGGATGTTATGTGGGTATATAAAGCAGTGTTGGGCGGGTTCCCGCCAGTTTAGTAAGAGGTGATTAAAAGGTGAAGTTCTGCAGCCTGTCTCCTGTGTCGTCTCTTCACCCCCTCTTACACTGGTGACCCACGTGAACTGAATATGTCGACACCTGACGCTTCAGCCAGCTCTTTTCAGCTGTCCACGGCTGTGGAATCTACACAGGCGGCCCCGCTCGCTTTTTCGGTGGCCGTTAAAATCCCGGACTTCTGGCTGCACGCGCCTGAGTCGTGGTTCGCGCACATCGAATCACAGTTTGCTCTTCGCGGGATTTCTGTTGACGACACCAAATACCACCATGTGGTTGCTTCGCTGGATCCGCTGACAACCCAGCGGGTGATGAGCCTACTACGAAACCCTCCTGCACAAGAAAAGTACGACGCCCTCAAGAAGCTTCTTCTGCGGCGCTACACACTCTCAGAGGCGGAGCGCGCTGAGAAACTATTTTCCTTCTCCGGTTTGGGAGACGGCACAGCCCTCGAGCTCGTGGAGAGCATGTTGTCCTTGCGGGGATCTGACGACTGCGAGTTCCTCTTCCGCCACCTCGTCCTCCGCCAGCTTCCAGCCCCTGTGCGAACCGCCCTGGCCAATTCCCCGTTTCTGCAGGAGAAGGACTACCGCTCGCTGGCCGAAGAAGCCGACCGCATCATTCTAACCGCGAGGACCTTCGCGGTACAGGCGGTGGTCCCTGGATCTCCAGCAGCGCCCGAGTTTCGAGCGACGCACACAGCGCCGGAGGAGCCAGCGGTGGTGGCAGGAGTCACTAGCCGCAGGCGGGCAGGTCCCGCGCTTTGTTTCTTCCACGCGCGTTTTGGCGCCAAAGCACGACGGTGCGTCCCGCCGTGCAGCTTCAAGCCGCAGGGAAACGAGACCGCCAACAGCCGCTAGCAGTCGCAGCCGTTGGCGAGAAGGAAAGGCTGCTTTTCATCGAGGACTCGAAGTCAGGGAGGCGGTTCCTGGTGGACTCGGGGTCGCAGAGGAGCCTCGTCCCCCCGACTGGCTCCGACAGGTTGGCTGAAGGCTGCGGGCCACAGCTGACCGCGGCGAATGGCTCTCCCGTCAAGACGTTTGGCGAAAGGTTGGTGACTGTACGTTTCCATGAACGAGACTTCCGGTGGAACTTTGTGGTAGCTGCTAGCTCGGTCCCTATTTTAGGGGCTGATTTTCTTTGTGCTCACGGGCTCCTTGTTGACATTGCTAACAGACGTTTGATCGACGCTGTGTCTTTTTCGTCACTGCCTTGTAAGACGCGAGGAGCTGGGCCTTTAATGCATGCTAACTTTTTAGCTTCGGGTAATGTGTTTCAGCGTTTATTGTCTGAGTTTCC
>JBBPBX010106686.1:0-11406 GCA_038048925.1 Garcialebias charrua
TTTCATTTTCAGAGTTTCTATCGGCCAAATTGTGACATCAGATGTTTAGAAGATTCTTCCCAATGGACAAAGTGGATTCTACCTGCAGGTGAGTAAATGCTGTAAGTTACAATATATGAATTATTGGGGGAATGGTGGTGCAGATGTCAGAGAAGGTGGGCCTGTGATTGGAAAGTCTCGGGTTCAACTCCTGGTACTGTCAACATCAAAATGTGGATGGAAAATGTGAAACACCCACACCTGCCTCCACCCTCATTTGCCCCACTCTGGGCCCTTGAGCAAGGCCCTTAACCCCCACCATCTGCTCCCTAAACAAGTCTCTCTTAAAAATGAGTTCTTGTGACTCAGTGAGACTACTCACATTCCACTCCTGTTTGGTATCAGTCAGACACCATTGCATGACTACAAGTGGTCCAGAATGCAGCAGCTCGATTTTTAACCAGTACAGACAAAACAGAGCACATTACACCAGTCTTGGCCTCCCTGCACTGGTTACTGGTTCATCTTCGAATCCAGTTTAAAATTCTCCTGTATGTCTACAAATCGCTGAACAGTCCCCACCCCCCATCTCTGTTCTCTGAGGTCAGCGGCCCAGTTACTTCTCACAGTTCCACTTGTCTTAAGGTCAGAGGAGACAGGAACTTCTCTGTAACAGGACCAAGACTCTGGAATGAGTTACCTCTGCTCATCAGACAGGCCCCCTCCCTCTCAGTTTTCAAATCCCATTTAAAGACTCACTACTATTCAGTAGCTTTCAACACCAGATGATCTGTGTTTGAACTTGTTTGCTTCACACAGGTTGGTCGTTATATTTATTATCTGCAACGTTTTTATGTCTAAATTCCGTTTTTTTACTTCACTGTGTGTGTTGCCTGTTGTTTGTTTGTTTGTACAGCACTTGTTGGCCTTGTCACTATTTTAAGTGCTCTATAAATAAAATGGCATGGTATGGGTATCTGTATAAATAAAGGGTAAATGAAAAAAAAAATTAAATTATGTGACAGATATTTTCAACCTTCATTAAAACATGTTGAACATTTATTCTTCCAGGTTCAGCTGACAGATGTGCCTGGAGCTGCAGAGCTGCTCGCTGGTTGACTGGACACCAACAGAACATCTGGAGTTGGACATTTCTTTTGACAAAGACTTTACAGATACACAGATGAAACTCCTCCAGAATTTTAACTTTTCAAACATGCTTCCAGCCTTGGTAGATGAATTTGTTGCAAAGAAGATGCAGCGCTGCCATAAACACAAACACTGCATTTTAAAGATATTAAGGTAAGTACATACACAACACATCAAGAGCACTGTATGAAGCTAGGGAGAAAATAACAATCTTAATTGTTGTTGTATTTTACAAACCGGATTCCAAAATAGTTGGGACACTAAACAAATTTTGAATAAAAACTGAATGCAATGATGTGGAGGTGCCAACATCTAATACAGTATTTTATTCAGAATAGAACACAAATCACAGATCAAAAGTTTAAACTGAGAGAATGTATCATTTTAAGGGAAAAATATGTTGTTTCAAAATTTCATGGCGTCAACAAATCCCCAAAAAGTTGGGACAAGTCCATTTTTACCACTGTGTGGCATCCCCCCTTCTTCTTACAACACTCAACAGACGTCTGGGGACAGAGGAGACCAGTTTCTCAAGTTTAGAAATAGGAATGCTCTACATTCATGTCTAATACAGGCCTCTAACTGTTCAATCATCTTGGGCCTTCTTTGTCGCACCTTCCTCTTTATGATGCACCAAATGTTCTCTATAGGTGAAAGATCTGGACTGCAGGCTGGACATTTCAGTACCGGATCCTTCTCCTACGTAGCCATGATGTTGTGATTGCTGCAGAATGTGGTCTGGCATTATCTTGTTGAAAAATGCAGGGTCTTCCCTGAAAGAGATGACGTCTAGATGGAGCATATGTTGTTCTAGAACCTGAACATAGTTCTCTGCATTAATGGTGCCTTTCCAGACATGCAAGCTGCCCATGCCACAAGCGCTCATGCAACCCCATACCATCAGTGATGCAGGCTTCTGAACGGAGCGTTGATAACAACTTGGGCTATCCTTGTCCTCTCTGGTCCAGATGACATGGCGTCCCAGTGTTCCATAAAGAACTTCAAATCGTGACTCATCCGACCACAGAACAGTCTTCCATTTTGTCACTCTCCATTTTAGCCCCTGGCCCAGTGCAAACATCTGAGCTTGTGGAGCTTGCTTAGAAATGACTTCCTCTTTGCACTGTAGAGTTTCAGCTGGCAACGGTGGATTGTGTTCACTGACAATGCTTTCTGGAAGTATTCCTGAGCCCATTCTGTTATTTCCTTGACAGTGGCATTCCTGTTTGAGGTGCAGTGACGTTTAAGGGCCCGGAGATCACGAGCATCCAGTAGAGTTTTACGGCCTTGACCTTACGCACAGCGATTGTTCCAGATTCTCTGAATCTTTTGATGATGTTATGCACGGTTGATGATGATAACTTAAAAGCCTTTGCTATTTTACGCTGGGTAACACCATTCTGGTATTGCTGCACTATCTGCACAACAATGGTGGAATTGGTGATTCTCTTACCATCTTGGCTTCTGAGAGACACTGGCACTCTGAGAAGCTCTTTTTATACCCAATCATGTTGTCAATTGACCTAGTTAATGTTAATTGGTCTTCCAGATGTTCGTTATATGCTCAATTTTCTTTTTCCAGCCACTTATTGCTACTTGTCCCAACTTTTTTGGGATTTGTTGACACTGTGAAATTTTGAATCAACATATTTTCCTTTAAAATGTTACATTTACTCAGATTAAACTTTTGATCTGTCATCTATGTTCTATTATGAATAAAATATTAACATTTGCCATCTCCACATCATTGCATTCAGTTTTTATTCACAATTTGTTTAGTGTCCCAACTTTTTTGGAATCCGGTTTGTAGTATTATTTTCATTCATTCATTCAACCTTTATCTTTATTATCTTGTAATGCTCTTTGGACAATGCAAGTTGTTGCTGGAAGGTCCTATTTAAATAAAGTTTTTTATTGTTATTCCTGTTAACAATGTCTTTCTGTATCGTGCCTTCTTCCAAAGACTTTTTGTATAAAACTTGTGTGCTGATGAAATGAAAATGAAGGTGTTAGTAACATTGTACAATGATCTGACAGGATAAATGCTAACTCAGGGTGTCATACAGCTGTTACACTGCTAGTAAGGGTGTCATACAACTGTTATTGTTATTATGACATACACAATTGAAAAAAGTACCGGTACTTTGTCCAAAAAAGCAGATGCAGCATTTTCGATTTCCGTCCCCACCAACTTTCAACACAAAGTTACTCCCTTGGTGTCAGTATATAAACTCTGTGTATTCACTCCTTGAGCACCGGGGCTTTGTCTTTCCACGGTGTGTGATCTGCTCATCTCATCTCAGTAAGTGTTTTTGCTCCACTATCAGCATTATTATTTTTGTTAAATAAATCATTGTTCATTTTACATTCGTGAGCCAGTCTGTTTTTCTGCACGTGGGTTCCAACATTAAACAGCAGATCATGACAGAAAGCCCCGGTCATCAGAAAGAGCCCAGCAGAAAAATAGATATCTTTGAATGGCTCGCCCGTGAGGCAGACAAAACTGCTCAGAGGGACAAGGAGAAACAGGAACGGATGGAGGAGCCTGTCATCCGGTGGGGGGCGTTTCGGACCAAACCCATCCAGAGACGAGGTCACCACAGCCCGGAGGTGGAGATCCTACCAGCACCTCTTCTTGTGGAGGAAGAGGAAATGAGGTCTCAGTTCTGGGGGAGCCGCCTGGCTTTTAAGCCAGCTTCTTCCTCCACCCCACCGGCTTATTGCTCGTCACATCTGCTGCTGTGGTCAGACGATGAGCTGGAGGATGAACTCTGGGGTGTGCCCATCCTCAGCTCGCACCACCAACGCAGCAGAAAGAGGCGGCAAAGAAGAGGCAAGACCACCGACTCTCAGCTTCATCCCTCTCCACCTCACCTCGCCGCTGCACCCCGTTGTCCGTCTCCTCCTCGCTCGCCACCAGATGTACAGCCCAGCTCTCGCTTTCTGGAGGAGGGAGAGAGGGTGTCACAGGAGGAGCTGGAACGTTGGCAGGCAGCTTTTGTGGCAAAGTACTTGCCATCTCTGGTCCTTGGTTCTTCAGCTGCTGCAGACTCGACGGTGGTCTCCTCGCCTGCAGTCTCGACGGTGGTCTCCTCGCCTGCAGTCTCGACGGTGGTCTCCTCGCCTGCAGTCTCGACGGCGGTCTCCTCGCCTGCAGTCTCGACGGCGGTCTCCTCGCCTGCAGTCTCGACGGCGGTCTCCTCGCCTGCAGTCTCGACGGCGCCCAGAGGGTCCGGATGACGTCTCAGAGGAGCCCGACAACGAGGGTCCTGACGACGAGGGTCCGGATGACGTCTCAGAGGAGCCCGACACGAGGGTCCAGACGACGAGGGTCCGGATGACGTCTCAGAGGAGCCCGACAACGAGGGTCCTGACGACGAGGGTCCGGATGACGTCTCAGAGGAGCCCGACAACGAGGGTCCTGACGACGAGGGTCCGGATGACGTCTCAGAGGAGCCCGACAACGAGGGTCCTGACGACGAGGGTCCGGATGACGTCTCAGAGGAGCCCGACAACGAGGGTCCTGACGACGAGGGTCCGGATGACGTCTCAGAGGAGCCCGACAACGAGGGTCCTGACGACGAGGGTCCGGATGACGTCTCAGAGGAGCCCGACAACGAGGGTCCTGACGACGAGGGTCCGGATGACGTCTCAGAGGAGCCCGACAACGAGGGTCCTGACGACGAGGGTCCGGATGACGTCACAGAGGAGCCCGACAACGTCTCACCGCCCGACGAAGTCTCAGAGGGTCCTTACGACGAGGGTCCAGACGAAGAGGGTCCCCACAACTTCTCGGAGGATCCCCACGACGTCTCAGAGGGTCCCCACGACGAGGGTCCCGACGAAGAGGGTCCCCACAACGTCTCAGAGGGTCCCTACGACGAGGATCCCGACGAAGAGGGTCCCCACGACGAGGGTCTCGACGAAGCAGACGACGTCTCAGAGGGTCTCGACGAAGCAGACGACGTCTCAGAGGGTCTCGACGAAGCAGACGACGTCTCAGAGGGTCTCGACGAAGCAGACGACGTCTCAGAGGGTCTCGACGAAGCAGACGACGTCTCAGAGGGTCTCGACGAAGCAGACGACGTCTCAGAGGGTCTCGACGAAGCAGACGACGTCTCAGAGGGTCTCGACGAAGCAGACGACGTCTCAGAGGGTCTCGACGAAGCAGACGACGTCTCAGAGGGTCTCGACGAAGCAGACGACGTCTCAGAGGGTCTCGACGAAGCAGACGACGTCTCAGAGGGTCTCGACGAAGCAGACGACGTCTCAGAGGGTCTCGACGAAGCAGACGACGTCTCAGAGGGTCTCGACGAAGCAGACGACGTCTCAGAGGGTCTCGACGAAGCAGACGACGTCTCAGAGGGTCTCGACGAAGCAGACGACGTCTCAGAGGGTCTCGACGAAGCAGACGACGTCTCAGAGGGTCTTGACGAAGCAGACGACGTCTCAGAGGGTCTCGACGACGTCTCAGAGGGTCTTAGCGTCGCGGACGTCTTATCGCCCGCCTCGGCGCCCAACGACATATCGGCGCCCAACGACATATCGGCGCCCAACGACATATCGGCGCCCAACGACATATCGGCGCCCAACGACATATCGGCGCCCAACGACGGGTTCTGGCGATGACGATGGCAGAGTACCGGCCGATGACTGTGTTTCGGCCGACGTCTGTGTTCCGGCCGAATGTGGTGTCCCAGCCGTCCCTTTCCTTGGGGGCGTGTTTCTTGCTGGATGGTACTCTGGTCGCCCGCCTGACGTGCTGCTGCATTATGGACGGCCTCCTGGACGTCCTCCAGATCGGGCTGGTGGTGATGGGCGACCTCCTGGGCGCCCCCCGGATCGGGCTGATGTGGGCGATCCTGGGCGTCCCCCGGATCGGGCTGATGTTGGCCCGCCGTCCTGCCTGTTGCCTCCCTCCGCCCGCCCTTGTTCTTGTGGGGTCCGTCTTGGGGGTGTCAGGTGCCACCCTTGAGGGGGGGGGTTATGTCAGGTTCTGTCCCTGTCTGTTTTCTTTAGGCTCTGTTTCTTTATGTTATTTTGTGTTCCCCTCCTGCCATACTTTGTTATTCTGAGCTTTGTTTACTGGTTTCTGTGTATCTCATTCAGTCTCTGTCATTTCCCACTCCTCAGTCTGTCTCTCTGTGCTCAGGCCTTCAGCATTAATCATTCACAGCTGGTCCTCATTCTAATCACCCCAGGTGCTCCTCACTGTCTCGTTTGTGTCAGTATATAAACTCTGTGTATTAGGGATGCACCGATCCACATTTCTCACTTCCGATACCGATAAGAACTGGGTATCTACCGATACTTTTTCGATCCGATACTGTTCAGGTATGTGAATCTGTATAATGAAATTTTTTTGCTGAGACTATAAAGTTATGTGTATTTTGGAATGTTTTCTATACTATAAAGACTATACTGTTAAAGTTTGTGTTTCCTATTGTAAGGCTCAAGAGTGTCTTCATTGGTTTTAACTCACACAATGTTAAGACAATAGTCACAGAATATGATGGAACACAAGTGCTCTTTGAAGCTGGATCAGAAATATCGGCAGGTTGGATCCGATACTTAGGTATCGGATACCGATACCGATACTGGATCGGATCTGCCCCATCCCTACTGTGTATTCACTCCTTGAGCACCGGGGCTTTGTCTTTCCACGGTGTGTGATCTGCTCATCTCATCAGTAAGTGTTTTTGCTCCACTATCAGCATTATTATTTTTGTTAAATTAATCATTGTTCATTTTGCATTCGTGAGCCAGTCTGTTTTTCTGCACGTGGGTTCCAACATTAAACAGCAGATCATGACACTTATAGTCTCCTCTCTTCAGTACTCTCATTGTCATTTCTTCTTGCCATCCTCTTTTTTTGAATAGCTTCCTGCACTTCATTATCATTATTCCACCACTAGGTTTCTTTCATCCATTTTCTGTCCGGATGACACACCAAGTGCATTCCTACCTGTCCCTCTTATTACTGTTGCTGTAGTAGCCCAGTCATCTGGAAGCTCTTTCTTACCACCCAGAGCCTTCAACAGCTCCTCTCTGAATTTCTCTGAATTTCTCACACCTCATCTTCCACCATTTGGTCTTCTCTGGTTTTACTCTTTTTCTCTTCTTCACAACAACAGTAATTCTACACACAACCATCTGATGGCCACACTCTCCCCTGCCACAACCTTACAGTCCTCAGGCTCCTCAGAATGTAGTCTAGTGGCAGACCTACTAATGAAATACCTTTTTTTTTATATTTTGTACATTATCATTTATGGGATTGTCTTGTATTGTTTCTTTTGTTAAAAAAAAAAGAACAAATTTAATAAACATAAACCTACGTCTTTAACACAATTATTTTATTTATCCACTTCCATTACATAGATTGAAGATAATATAAATAATAACAACAATGACAACAACAATAACAATAATAATCCCTCCTCTGTCTTATACCTTAAAATCTTTTAAAATATGTTTTGCTGTTCTAACGTTAAACTGGCCTGATTGCTTTATTTAAAATTGATTCCACATAACAGCCACTAGATGGGACCAAAGAATCGCCTTTCTTTACAAATGCTCAGTGTTTAGTGAATAAAATGGGACAGCAGTGACTAAAGTAATGCAAAATAAAGGATGTATTTATTCCCCCCCCCTATCAAACCACATGCGCATAAAGACAAAAACATTTATCAAACAAGTTAAATTTATTTATTTGTCACATCTTTCCTGGGATCACGAAGCTATAGTTAGTGTAAATTAAAATTAATTAATTAAACAAGAAAAAAACAACAATCTGAAACATTTGACTAAAATATTATGGACAGTTAAAAAATTATATAGATACTGTATATGTATATGATATATATATGATAATTAATTAAACAAGAAAAAAACAACAATCTGAAACATTTGACTAAAATATTATGGACAGTTAAAAAATTATATAGATACTGTATATGTATATGATATATATATGATCATCAGCTGATCTTATCCTCACACAGAGACACCCAGACTTGATTGGCGCGCGTGCACTCTGCAGATCAGTGCACAGCTTCTGGGTGTCAGTCTCAGTGAAAGGAAGAGCAGAGAGAATGAGAGAGTCTCTGGGATGCTGCTGATGACTCAAGAGGATGCTGCTGCTCACTTTTGCAAACTTCGGTTCAACGTGATGCTTTGCGCTCTTCTTGGACTTTTTACGCGCAAACTGGAAGAGGTGTGCGCGTTTTCACTCCCACGGACAAAAAAATAGCTGGTTCTTTTATATTTATAGATAATTTGCAATGACTCGTTTTCATTTCAGGGCACGTGAGGAGCAGCTGGAGGGTCCATGCAGCACTCCTCCTCAACGCGTGCCGGGATGCTGAGCCAAACCTTCCCGGACTTCACGGGACTCACGCTGTCCGCCTGCGGCTCCAACAAGGCGGACATCTGTGCGCGGAGAGCCGGGTTTGGATCCCACATCTGCCGGAGCCCCTATGAACACGACCAGAGCCACCCGAACCAGAACCACCCGACCCGGGCCAGCCCGAGGAGACTCGTCGCTCTGCCCGAGGAGAGAGCGCATCTGGCGGGTAGAAGTGCGCGCCCGTGCGTCTCCCTGCCGCCTCGTCAAGGTAAGCTGGTGACTTTGATTAAAATAAGTAAAATATATGATAATATTAATAAAAATATATATTTAGTTAGTTAGTTTTGTGTTTTGTTGTTAAAATATCTTAATATAAAATATTTCTGCATCATTTAGTGCAGCTATGTGGCTTTATTTATTTGTTTATTTTGGCTGTTTATAATTAAACACAGACTTGGATTCATTTGCCAGTTCATAAATAACTTTAGAATCAAAGTCTGCCATCATGTCATATTAAAGCCATGTGGAGGGTGTTAACAATGCAAAACAGAAAATCTGAATTTTTGCCTCAAAACACAGCCATGGACAGCTTGTATTTCTGTCACTCAGTTATTTACATATACATTTTGTCCAGTGTTACTCCTAAAATAATTGCTTTGATTCTTATTTCTGTGACATAGAAATGGACAGAGTCAGCAGGGAGGAAACACATTGAAAAGAACAATGACACAGATTGAGATTACAGATGTGAGGGTTCTTCATGTTGTGACAGTGGTGCTGGGGGTTCATTACAGACCACATCCTACATTATGATGAGCCTGAACCCACTCTCTTATTAGCAATCACCCCTCTTCAGCCAGAGTGCATCAGCAGATCTTGTCTCTGCAAACACAAACCATATGTCTGCTGGATGTGCCCTCAGCCCCTCCGTCTCACGTGCAGCATCCCTGAACCACAATCAATCGTCTCATTGTCTGCAGAGAGAGAGAGAAAAATAAAAAAAAGGCTTTTGAACTCAGCCCCTCCGTCTCACGTGCAGCATCCCTGAACCACAATCAATCGTCTCATTGTCTGCAGAGAGAGAGAGAAAAATAAAAAAAAGGCTTTTGAACTCTCTTTTGTAAATTATGTCAACGTGAAGATGCGCTTTGTGGATTGTGTTGTGCAGAATCAAAGTGGAGCAGGACATTTTTGCAAACGTTTGAAGCAATGGAAGCTTTTTTTATATCTTCTTTTTAGTTTTAGCTTTTTTCTGTGAACTTAAATTCAATTATGTATGTGTTCCTACTGTGAACACATGCTGTATTCCAGGTATTTCTTTTTCTTTAGACGAGCATAAGCGTGAGCGGGATCCAGTCGTCGTCCATCTTTTGTAAGATGCCCGCACTGATCACATTATTGGAAGTTTTAATCTCAACCATTGCTTTACATTTACGCTTGAAGAATCTGTAGGGAGGAAGAACTCAGACCTTTAACAGTCAGCTTGTGATTGGGAAAAGTGAAAATGTACTCAGTGCTGAAAGAAACTCATGAGAGACATCTATTGGGGGTTTCAATATAGATTTACTGACTTTCTTCATTTCCACCAGCTGGTGTTAGAATGTGTTACCTGCTGTCTCCTTCATCATCGTTTTACATTTTGACCTACCATCCACTGAGTTATAAATACTTCAGCCCACCAGCAAACTGTTTGGACCAAAGAATGTGAGTTTTGAATGAAGCTCAGCATCATATGGTACCTGAAGGTTCTCCTGATGGAAGGTTCTCCTGATGGAAGGTTCTCCTGATGGAAGGTTCTCCTGATGGAAGGTTGTCCTGATGGAAGGTTGTCCTGATGGAAGGTTCTCCTGATGGAAGGTTCTCCTGATGGAAGGTTCTCCTGATGGAAGGTTGTCCTGATGGAAGGTTGTCCTGATGGAAGGTTCTCCTGATGGAAGGTTCTCCTGATGGAAGGTTCTCCTAATGGAAGGTTCTCCTGATGGAAGGTTCTCCTGGCCTGAGCTTGTTTGGAAGGAAATGTTTGACTTGGAGGAGGCGAGTGATAAACGGAGCAGTCTGTTTTAGGGAAGATGGCTTTGACACACTTCATTTTCACACTTGACGTGTTCTGCAAGCGAACACACAAACACAGCAGCATCCAGTGTGTCCCAGTTCAACAGAACAGAAGTGTTTTAATGTCAAGTGGCAACAAGGTGATCTTGTCCTGTAGTGTCGTGGTTCGCAGGATTTGTAAATGTCCGACTGTGGTGCGATGATTCCTGTTGGGAAACATCCGTCCAGCACAATGTCGCTTTGATCCTCTGTCAGGAGCCAGTTTGTTCTCATGCACTGATCATGCTTTTAGTGTTTCTTTAGTCAAAGTCAAAGTCAACTTTATTGTTAAAACTGCAATATGTACAGGACATACACAGGATTGAAATTGCATTTCTCTCAGTCCCTCGGTGCAACAGTAACCATTTAAACACTAAAACACTAAAACATTTAATAAACATAAGCATAAAATGAAATAATAAAAGTGTAATACTGTCCTGAGTTTTTGCATAGTAGTTTTTGCATAGTAGTTTTTGCATAGTAGTATAAAAGTATGAAAAGTTACACCAACACTAAAACACTAAACATTTAATAAACATAAGCATAAAATGAAATAATAAAAGTGTAATACTGTCCTGAGTTTTTGCATAGTAGTTTTTGCATAGTAGTATAAAAGTATGAAAAGTTACACCAACACTAAAACACTAAACATTTAATAAACATAAGCATAAAATGAAATAATAAAAGTGTAATACTGTCCTGAGTTTTTGCATAGTAGTTTTTGCATAGTAGTATAAAAGTATGAAAAGTTACACCAACACTAAAACATTTAATAAACATAAGCATAAAATGAAATAATAAAAGTGTAATACTGTCCTGAGTTTTTGCATAGTAGTTTT
>JBBPBX010106687.1:0-11406 GCA_038048925.1 Garcialebias charrua
CACTTTCTTTGAAACAGAAGACGTTTTGTACTTCATCCAAAGAGCTTTCTCGATTCAAAGAGCTGACTGTGTGAGAGTACGGTTATAAAGGTTGAGATGACACACACACACACAATTTACATAGGTATGTGTGTGTGTCATCTCAGCCTTTATAACCGTACTCTCACACAGTCAGCTCTTTGAATTGAGAAAGCTCTTTGGATGAAGGACGAAACGTCTTCTGC
Organism: Garcialebias charrua; assembly: GCA_038048925.1. NCBI lineage: Eukaryota > Metazoa > Chordata > Actinopteri > Cyprinodontiformes > Rivulidae > Garcialebias > Garcialebias charrua. The sequence goes on from JBBPBX010106687.1 coordinate 225, forward strand.
TACAAAGAAAGTCCAGTTGTTTCTGTATTGAACACTTTTTTTGAGTTTACAGGTGGGCCACCAAGTTTAACACAGTTTGCAAAATTTGTTTTATTTTTGTTTATGAAATGGAAACTGGAGCAATGTTTACTTGTATGTCGCCCTGGTTGTTTACGAGTTATTCCCATTTGTTTCAGCTTAAGTTCTGACCCACAAAACAACAGCGGCAGAAACTTACAACTGTTAAAATAAAATTTCTTATGAGTGATTCAAAAAGTTTTTTAAAGGTTTGAAAGTATTTTTGAGTGACACCAAGTTTATGTATCTCAATTTGAACAACAACAACAACAAAAACCAGCTAATAAAATGTGGTGATTTTGAGGAGATATCAGAAAAACAAAGTTAAACTATAAATAATAAATGTCTAAAGTTCAGATAGTTGTTCACCGATTCTACAATCCAAAGTTCAGTACAAAGTAGTATTTATATTTAAACCAGAGAAACTGCATTTTTTGTGAAAATGCTGTGTGAATGCAAAATAGCAAAATGTTAACTACAAGCTAATATAGCAAAACGCTTAACAAAAAGCCAAAAGTAAAAATTAGCTTAAAGTAGAAAAGGCTAACTACAAGCTTAAAAAAATAAATAAAACTTAACTGTAATAAGTAACCAAAGGCTGACTAAAAGCTGAAAGAAATGAAATGCTAGCTAACCGCCAAAAGTATCAACGGGTGACCGAAGCTTTACATAGCAAAAAGCTGGTTAAAAGCTAAAAACAGCAAAAGACTAGCTAACAGCTAAAAGTATCAAAGCCTAGCCAGAAGTGTAAAGCAGCAAACGGCTAACTAAACTTAACAGAAAATAAGTTAAAAGTAGCATAAAAAGTCAAAAACAGATCAAGTACGTTAAAGTACATTTCAAAGAAAACATCCATCCACCCATTATCTTTTACCTGCTTATTACTTTTTTGGGTCGCAGGGGTTACTGCCCATATCCAGCCATCACTGTGTGAGAGGCAGGGGACAAGTGGACAGGTCCAAGTCCATCACAGGGACACATAGAGACAAACGAGACAAACAACCATTCACTCTCTCACTCACCTAGAGACAATTACCAATCAGCCTAACATGCATGTTTTTAGTCTGTGGGAGAAAACCGGAGTACCTGGAGAAAACCCACGCATGCACGGAGAGAACATGCAAACTCCACCCAGAAAGGACTCCTGGATTTGAACCACCGACCTTGTCGCTGAGTACTAACAGCTCTACCAACTACTCCACCGTACCACCGCTCAAATACAACTTTTATTTTGAAGAGATTTCAGTGTATTTTTACTTTTGTAGTTTTGAATTTATTGTAAAGAAAGTTACATTTTAAGTATCAAAAACAAATAAATGTCTTAAATCCGCTGCACGTTTTGATGGACGGCCAAAACAGCACAAAGAAGGTGAAAGCAGCTCCCACTCATTCAATGTCTCAGGGGAAACGGACTAAATGAATGAAAGCTGGAAAAGTGGGAAATAAGCAGCAGATTTACAACCGATTTATTTAAACACGTGTGACCTGTGGCCTTCTGAGAAACATGATGAGTGTCTCTTTGTCACCTGAAGCAATTCAGAATCATATTTGAGTCTCTCAGTCTAATGTTGCATCATGAATATAACCAATATCTCCTCTAAAAAGGACACTATGAGATATGAAATTGGAAGAGTTAATCAAACCAAGGCTAATTCTTAATATTGGGAATTAACTCAGGCTAATATTGCAGGCTGACATTCAGTTACAGAGTGGTTGAACCACTGCCGGTGAAATTAAACAGGTTAATTAAAGTCTCCAAATTTTCATACCCCCCATCCAAATCTACATTCTACTGTTTAACACACAGATACACACACATGCAATCACTCAGACACACGTGTTACTGTATTACCATGCGTCTGCTGAAAGTATTATTTTCAAATATTAATCTGGAATGGATTTGAACAGCCTTACCCTTCAATTTTACCTTAAAAATTTATTTTCAATGTCTTTATTACTGAAAATTCCAGAGATTAAAACAGATTGGAAAAGCTATAAAGAGAGAAAAGCCAACAAAAATACTAACTTTAACCTGTAATATTTTCAACAAAAGTAATTTTCAAACATTTTATTTTATTTGTTTCAGAATGTATTTTGCTCCATTCTATAAGGGCCTTTAAATATAACACCTGCACGGATTCCATCCATCCATCCATTTTCTTCCGCTTATCCGGGGTCGGGTCGCGGGGGTAGCAGCCTAAGTAGGGAGGCCCAGACTTCCCTCTCCCCAGCCACTTGGAGCAGCTCCTCTGGGGGAATCCCAAGGCGTTCCCAGGCCAGCCGAGAAACATAGTCCCTCCAGCGTGTCCTGGGTCTTCCTCTGGGTCTCCTCCTAGTTAATCCTAGATGTTATTACTGTTTTTCTCTTGCATTTGTTGTTGGATGTAACTGGGACCCTGTGTACATAATCTCGTTTTCATCACATGTACCACATGCGGTGCAAATGACAATAAAGACTCTCTGACTCTGACTCTGACTCCCGGTGGGACATGCCCGGAACACCTCACCAGGGAGGCGTCCAGGAGGCATCCTAACCAGATGCCCGAGCCACCTCAACTGGCTCCTCTCGATGTGGAGAAGCAGCGGCTCTACTCCAAGTCCCTCCCGGATGACTGAGCTTCTCACCCTATCTCTAAGGGAGAGTCCAGACACCCTGCGGAGAAAACTCATTTCAGCCGCTTGTATCCGAGATCTCGTTCTTTCGGTCACAACCCAAAGCTCATGACCATAGATGAGGGTGGGAACGTAGATCGATCGGTAAATTGAGAGCTTTGCCTTTTGACTCAGCTCTCTCTTCACCACGACAGACCGGTACAGCGCCCGCTTCACTGCGGACGCTGCACCTATCCGCCTATCGATCTCACGCTCCAGTTTTCCCTCATTCGTGAACAAGACCCGAGATACTTAAACTCCTCCACTTGGGGCAGGACCTCCTCCCCGACCCGGAGAGGGCATGCTACCCTTTTCCGGCTCAAGACCATGGCCTCGGATTTGGAGGAACTGATCCTCATCCCGGCCGCATCACACTCGGCTGCAAACCGCTCCAGCGAAAGCTGTAGATCACGATCTGATGAAGCCAATAGGACCACATCATCTGCAAAAAACAGAGAAGCGATTCTAAGGCCACCAAAACGGATCCTCTCAACACCTTGGCTGCGCCTAGAAATTCTGTCCATAAAAGTTATGAACAGAATCGGTGACAAAGGGCAACCTTGGCGGAGTCCAACTCTCACTGGAAACGAGCCTGACTTACTGCCGGCAATGCGGACCAAGCTCTGACACCGGTCGTACAGGGACCTAACAGCCCATATCAATGGGCCTGGTACCCCATACTCCCGGAGTACCCCCCACAGAACCCCCCGAGGGACGCGGTCGAATGCCTTTTCCAAGTCCACAAAGCACATGTAAACTGGTTGGGCAAACTCCCACGCGCCCTCCAGGACCCTGCTGAGGGTGTAGAGCTGGTCCAGTGTTCCACGACCAGGACGAAAACCACACTGCTCCTCCTGAATCCGAGGTTTGACTATCCGACGGACCCTCCTCTCCAGAACCCCTGAATAGACCTTACCAGGGAGGCTTAAGAGTGTGATCCCCCTATAGTTGGAACACACCCTACGGTCCCCCTTTTTGAATAGGGGAACCACCACCCCAGTCTGCCAATCCAAGGGAACTGCCCCCGATGTCCACGCGATATTGCAGAGTCGCGTAAGCCAACACAACCCCACAACATCCAGAGCCCTAAGGAACTCAGGGCGAATCTCATCCACCCCCGGAGCCCTGCCACCGCGGAGCTTTTTAACCACCTCGGTGACCTCAGCACCAGAGATTGGAGAGCCCGACCCAAAGTCCCCAGGCTCCGCTTCCTCAGTGGAAGACGTGCCAGTAGGATTGAGGAGGTCTTCGAAGTATTCCGCCCACCGACTCACAACATCCCGAGTTGAGGTCAACAGCACGCCATCCCCACCATAAATGGTGTTGGTCGCGTACCGCTTTCCCCCACTGAGACGCCGGATGGTGGACCAGAATCGCCTCGAAGCCGTACGGAAGTCATTCTCCATGGCCTCTCCGAACTCCTCCCACGCCCGAGTTTTTGCCTCAGCAACCACCCGAGCCGCATGCCGCTTGGACTGTCGGTACCTATCTGCTGCTTCCGGGGTCCCACAGGCCAAAAAGGCCCAATAGGACTCCTTCTTCAGCTTGACAGCATCCCTCACCGCCGGTGTCCACCACCGGGTTCGAGGGTTGCCACCACGACAGGCACCAACAACCTTGCGGCCACAACTCTGATAAGCTGCCTCGACAATAGAGGCGCGGAACATGGCCCACTCGGACTCAATGTCCCCCGCCTCCCTCGGAACGTGTTCAAAGCTCTCCCGGAGGTGGGAGTTAAAGCTCCGTCTTACGGGAGACTCTGCCAGACGTTCCCAGCAGACCCTCACAATACGTTTGGGTCTGCCAGGTCTGACCGGCATCCTCCCCCACCATCGGAGCCAACTCACCACCAGGTAGTGGTCAGTTGACAGCTCCGCCCCTCTCTTCACCCGAGTGTCCAGGACATGCGGCCGCAGATCAGATGAGACGACAACAAAGTCGATCATCGAACTGCGACCTAGGGTGTCCTGGTGCCAAGAGCACATATGGACACCCTTATGCCTGAACATGGTGTTTGTTATGGACAATCCATGACAAGCACAGAAGTCCAATAACAGAACACCACTCGGGTTCAGATCAGGGGGGCCGTTCCTCCCAACCACACCCCTCCAGGTCTCACTGTCATTGCCCACGTGAGCGTTGAAGTCCCCCAGTAGAACAAGGGAGTCCCCAGGAGGCGCACTCTCCAATACCCCCTCCAAGGACTCCAAAAAGGGTGGGTAATCTGCGCTGCCGTTTGGCGCATAGGCACAAACAACAGTCAGAGCCCGTCCCCCCACACGTAGGCGAAGGGAAGCTACCCTCTCATTCACCGGGGTGAACCCCAACGTACAGGCACCAAGATGGGGGGGCAACAATTATGCCCACTCCTGCTCGGCGCCTCTGATGGAGATATTCAACATTTATCATCTAAAACTAATCACTCTGAACAATAATTCTTACCCAGCTCACTTTAATATAATGTTCTCTGTTCACATTCAAACAATTAATTTGAGATACAAACAGTGTTGGTCCTTGAGGAAGAACAGACAAACTTCTTTGTTTGTTCATGGTACAATGTTTTGATTAGATGTTCCTGCCTCATGCAGAACCCTGACTGCAGTTTATCTATCTGTATAATGTCAGAGATTTGTGTAACTTGTCAAAACTCCTCCTCCTACTTGTATAAATGGTTTGTGATAGCTGCACAATTCGGATTTGTGCAAGAATGTGTTCATGAGACCAACCAAGTTTCAGAAGTACATTAAAAAGCCTAATCCCCTTTGCAAAGTTTCCATGATTCTGTCTAACTCATTTCTCTTGTTTATCTTGTGTGGTTTTTATTAAGGTAACAGGGGTTCAAAATCCCCATCATTTTGGTGCCGAAACTACCCGGGTGTTTCCTCATATCCGCTCCTGGTGCACGTCAAACAGGACGCGCTGCACAGAAGCCCGTGCACGGCCTGCGACAAAGCCCGGGGGGGGTTGCCTCACCTGGCCAGCGTTTTAGGTCCTTTGAATCATCAGGAACGGCTTGACGGACATCCCTATCACACCGCACTGACTAACGAGACGTGAGTAACAGAATTTTTTTTGCTGATACGTCGTATGAATATGGTTTGAATTGTCTCGATGCTTGGCCTTGAAATTTGGAGTGAGGTTCTGTTTTTCAAAAACTAGGCGAACTTTTGCGCACGTCGCTAGTTGACAGAACCAAGATCTTTTGATATTAAAGCGAGGGCGGTCAAAATTACGCTGAGATCATACTGTACGTTTGTGAAGCTGACCGCCAGACCTTATATTGGACACTAAAGGCCCAGCTGGACAAGAAGGGATAATAAGGCGTTTATCTTTTTATATCGCGTCGTGTATTTGTTTAAAAAATCTGACATTTTTAGTCCTTCTTTTGTACGTTTGTGGACATTCCTGCGACTCTGACTTTTTCTCTCTCCCACTCTCCTCTGTTGTGTGCTTCCTGCTCCAGGCTCCTGTGTGTGTGTGTGTGTGTGTGTGTGTGTGTGTGTGTGTGTGTGTGTGTGTGTGTGCGTTGGTGCAAGCGTATTGGCCCGCCTATGCGCCAGACTACGTACCGACATTATCGGGACATTTGGTATTAGCCAGCCTTTGCCAATGTCTGGATAAAACACAGATTGTATCCAAATATATTAATATGTAAACATTGTTTTTTCTCATCAATATCAGCGTAACTTGTGGCTAATAGGCTGCCTGGATGAGTTGGAGTGTGCTTTAACACTTAAAATTGTTTTAATAAAAAGTTATTTACATTTATAAAATTGGCTGGCTACGCACCTCCCAGGGTATTTGTGTGTGGTGTGTATGTTTTTGTGTATCGGTTGCATTTATTGAAGCCGTGTGTGTGGCTCACTGACACACATGGCGCCAAACTGCAACGCCCCTCCTCTGCTCCCTGTTGTGGGCGGGGCCTCAGCCGAAGCTTTAAAACAGGGGTCACCAACCTTTTCGAAACCGAGAGCTACTTCGTGGGTACGGCGTCATTCAAAGGGCACCAGTTTGATAAATTGTTCGGAAATAACAAAGCGTAAATTGAAAAAAAATGTATAATAAACACATTTTTAAGAACATATTTTTAAGATAGACATTTTAAAATATATATAAATACAAAAAAAGAATAACAACTGAATAAAATGAAAATTTAAATGCAGCTTAGTAGTGAGTTGTGTTATTTTTAGAACAGGTCCGAGGGCACCTCAAATGGTCCTTGGGGGCACCCGGGTGCCCGCGGGCACCACGTTGGTGACCCCTGCTTTAAAAGTTAAACCCCTCAGCTGACACGTGTAGAGACGTAATGGCTTCCTTTCTGCAGTATCACGGCCTGAGGTGAGCGGAGATTTTAAAAGTTTAAACCGTGGACAGCAGGTGGACGGAGGACTGCACAGAGGTAAGAATTAATTTATTTATTTATTTTTTTTATTTTTTTTTATCAACATTTATATAAATTAGCAACTATCTGTGCATGAGTTTTGAGCGTGGGTACTCGGACCGCCACCCCGCTGGGTACAGTTCTGAGGGCCGGCCGCCTGCCGAGGACAGCCGAGCGACCCACGCACGTAGACCCCCATGCGTGGGTCCGGCGCACACGGACACGTCGGTCCGTGTGCGCCGCACGTTTGATGTTTTGAGTGGTTATTTAGAGTCGAACGTGACGAAGATGAGACGAAGCGTAGCGTGACTTGACGTCGCCGCAGCGTGACACGCTGTGTGAATGCTGTAGAGCCAGGGCCGGCCCAAGCATCCATGGGGCCCTAAGCGAAATTTATGATCAGATCATTCACCCACCTAACATAAACTCATTGCAACTCTGACAGCCCTGTTTAAATGATCCTATATGCATGCAGTTAGTGGTACTAAAAGTAACAAAAATAAAAAAATAAAATAAAATAAAACAGCAGTATGCAATGTACTTTACAGCAAAAGTGTCATCTGGTTTATTATCTTTGGTTCCAAAGAACTGCAGCAGTAATGTTCAAAATAATATGTATGTAGTGCAAGATCAACAACAAACAGATAAAATAAATTAGATGAATAAAAATAAATTAAATTGTGCAAAAACAGACAAAATAAAAATTAAATTAAATCTCAAGGAAATACTTAAATAATGTAAATAAACAATTACTTTAAACCGCGTACAGTAAAATGGTTTGGAAATAAATTTAAAGTTGAATGACAATGGTTTGGACATGTCCAGAGGAGGGACAGTGGTTTGGACATGTCCAGAGGAGGGACAGTGGTTTAGACATGTCCAGAGGAGGGACAATGGTTTGGACATGTCCAGAGGAGGGACAGTGGTTTAGACATGTCCAGAGGAGGGACAGTGGTTTAGACATGTCCAGAGGAGGGACAGTGGTTTAGACATGTCCAGAGGAGGGACAGTGGTTTAGACATGTCCAGAGGAGGGACAGTGGTTTAGACATGTCCAGAGGAGGGACAGTGGTTTAGACATGTCCAGAGGAGGGACAGTGGTTTAGACATGTCCAGAGGAGGGACAGTGGTTTAGACATGTCCAGAGGAGGGACAGTGGTTTAGACATGTCCAGAGGAGGGACAGTGGTTTAGACATGTCCAGAGGAGGGACAGTGGTTTAGACATGTCCAGAGGAGGGACAGTGGTTTAGACATGTCCAGAGGAGGGACAGTGGTTTAGACATGTCCAGAGGAGGGACAGTGGTTTAGACATGTCCAGAGGAGGGACAGTGGTTTAGACATGTCCAGAGGAGGGACAGTGGTTTGGACATGTCCAGAGGAGGGACAGTGGTTTGGACATGTCCAGAGGAGGGACAGTGGTTTGGACATGTCCAGAGGAGGGACAGTGGTTTGGACATGTCCAGAGGAGGGACAGTGGTTTGGACATGTCCAGAGGAGGGACAGTGGTTTGGACATGTCCAGAGGAGGGACAGTGGTTTGGACATGTCCAGAGGAGGGACAGTGGTTTGGACATGTCCAGAGGAGGGACAGTGGTTTGGACATGTCCAGAGGAGGGACAGTGGGTATATTGGTAGAAGGATGTTAGAAATGCAGCTGCAGGAAAAAGACAAAGAGGAGATATATGGATGCAGTTAGAGAGGACATGGAGGTAGTTGGAGTGAGGACAGAGGATGCAGAGGACAGAGTGAGGTGGAGGAGGATGACTCGCTGTGGCGACCCCTGAAAAGGGAAAAGCCGAAAGAAGAAGAAGCGTTAACATTTAACTTGACCACTGCAGCGTGACAAGCTGTGAACGCTGTATTGTAACATAAAGAGAGGTTTTAATGTTTTCACCGTGATTTTTGTGCTAAATTTGCTCTTATGTTTCATTTTTCACCTCAAAGCGGAGTGAGCAGACAGCCCCTACCCTTCCCCAAAGAGCGTCGTTACGTCATCACGGTCAAACTGCAGTGATGCAGGTAAGATGAAAATAGAAGTGACATGCATTTGGTGAAAACTGAGAATTGTTTTGTAACTTTTTCATATTTTTACATGTTTTCAGCTAGTCCTGCAACTTTTATCAGAATCACAGTCAGAATATTGTCATTTGCACCACATGTGGTACATGTGATGAAACGAGATTATGTACACATGGTCCCAGTTACATCCAACAACAAAATGTAAGAGAAAAACAGTAATAATATCTAGGATATAACTAAGAAAAACATCAACTAGAAATACACTAATCACTAATGTAATAGAAAAACATCATTATAAACAGCAGCACGAACCTGAGTCTGTATGAGCAGATGGTCACAAATGAACACACAACAACAAGAAAACAGATCAGCATCAACATGATGTGATATTTTGCAGTATTTATTCTTATTATTTATTTATTCATGAGTCTAACAGCCTCAGGGTAGAAGCTGTTCCTCTGTCTAATGGTTCTACATTTCATGCTCCTTAACCTCCGTCCTGAGAGGAGCGGGGCAAAGACTGTGTGTGCTGGGTGAGTGGGGTCTTTCATGATGCAGGTGGCCCTCTCCCTGCATCTGGAGGTGTAGATGTCTGTGATGGTGGGGAGACTGACTCCAACATCTTCTGTGCAGCCTTCACCACTCTCTGCAGAGCCTTTCTTTCTGCAGCTGTGCAGCCTCCATGCCACACGTTGATGCTGGAGCACAGGATGCTCTCCATTGCACACATGTAGAAGGAGGTGAGGACTGACAACACCATCGCCCATGATCGGGTCATCAGAGACTCTACTTCCTCAGACGGCTGAGAAGATCTGGTCTGGGAAGCTCAGTCCTCACCTCCTTCTACAGGTGTGCAGTGGAGAGCATCCTGTGCTCCAGCATCAACGTGTGGCATGGAGGCTGCACAGCTGCAGAAAAAAAGCTCTGCAGAGAGTGGTGAAGGCTGCACAGAGGTCTGTTGGAGTCAGTCTCCCCACCATCACAGACATCTACACCTCCAGATGCAAGAAGAGGGCCACCTGCATCATGAAGGACCACACTCATCCAGCGCATACACAATCTTTGCCCTGTTCCCCTCAGGAAGTAGGTTGAGCATCAAATGTTGAACCACTTGAGGAACAGCTGCTACCCTGAGGCTGTTAGACTCATGAATAATACATGATAAGAATAATCACTGCAAAATATCACATCATGCTGATCTGTTTTCCTGTTGCTGTTCATTTGTGACCATCTGCTCATACGGACTCATGCTCGTGCTGCTGCTTGTATTGATGTTTTTCTATTACGGTACATTGGTGCTTAGTGTATTTTTAGCTGATGTTTTTCTTAGATCATATCTTAGATGTTACTACTGTTCTTCTCTTACATTTTTTTGTTGTTGGATGTTACTGGGACCCGGTGTAAATAATCTCGTTTCATCACATGTACCACATGCGGTGGTAGAGGTTTTAATGTTTTCAATGTCATTTCTGTGCAAAATATGCTCATATTTTTCTTTTTTTAACCTCAAAGCAGTGAGCAGACAGACGAACAGCGTCATTACATCATCACGTTGCAGTGTCGTTACACCATCACGTAGTCTGCAGTGTCAAGTAGGTATCAGAATACTGTACTGTATAAGTGACGTGCAATTGGTGAAAACTTAGAATTGTTTTGTAACTTTTTTATATTTGTAGCCGAACGGGTATGGGTAAAAAAATACTTTAGGCAACTTTTAGTTTAAAAAAAATAATCTATTTAAAAAAATGAATTTGGTTAAAAACTTTATTAAAAGTTACCCTTTAGGCACTTTAGACCCGTTGCAGAAGATGAGGCAGGAGACACTTCACACAAACACCAATAAATTGCACAATTTGTTTAATAAAAAATCCTAAATTTAAAATACACAGTTAAAAAGGCAGTAATAACTCCTGGCAACAATGAAAGTGCAATTCGATAAAGACAGTAGTACACCACGGCAGAATTAATACCACCGCCTGGGAGATGTCCAATTAATCAAGCCACAGCTGTCCAAAGAGTTCGTCCTGGGAGAACCGTTGCGCTGCAGCAGACACCATCCACGCCGGCACCAAGA
>JBBPBX010106688.1:0-11406 GCA_038048925.1 Garcialebias charrua
CTACATAATAAAACATAGGAAGCATTACAAATGGTTATACACAATACAGTTAATTGCAGCATGATGCCTTCAGAAAAGTGGTATAGTGGTGACAAAAGGCTGTAAAAAAAAAAACAAGTGGTTCAAATAAGAAATGTATAGAGGATTTTTTTTGGCAACATGTTAGTAAGTGGACTCTGTATTAAAAGATAAGTTTAAAGAGGCTGAATCTCTGAGATAAAGATGGACGAGGTTCACCAGTCTGTGAAAAATGGTCTGAAATAGTGCAGCAGTTCCTGAAAACTAGGGATGCACGATATTGGATTTTTGGCCAATATCCAATCTAGTGACAGCCAAATGAAGCAATAAAGCAGTATTGAACCACTTTGCCAATTGTATTGAACTTGGGTTCATTCATTCAAAGGTTCATTTCAGTGACATCTAGTGGTGAAATAGGCAACACACACACTGTTTTATATACTGTTTCACTGTGTGTTCACCTGATTCAGTAGATATGTCGACTTGTATCTGGGATTGAGAGAGGGTGTGCTTTAGAAAACTGTAGGTGCAGAGAAGGTGGGTTGTGCTTGTGTAACTCAAGCTAGATTTATACTCGACGTGTCGCGAGGGTGCGCGCGCCAAAAGTGGCGCAATTTCACCGTCCCCGCCCCTGCGTAGGCCCCACGCGTCGTCTTGGCGCGTGTCGTGCACCTCCGATTTTTTTGAAACTCCGCAAGCCTAGTGCACGCGCGGTGGGCGCTACAGAATTGATTCGGGTGGGGACCTTCACGCCAGAGCCTGCAGCTGTCTGCACCGCTGTGGTCGTGGAGACGGCATCGCGACGCATGGAGGAATGTTTTTATGTGATACAAATGTATTAAATTCACCTTCTTCATCTCTGAGCTGGACTTTTCTTTTGTTGTTTTGCCAAAAGTCACGTGATCGCTTCCTCCTCGCTGACTCCATGCATTAAAACCGCAAGACACAAAAACTGTTGTTGTTATTCAGCACGCGAGCGGAGCATTTTTGTTGTTGTGTGATTTCAAACAGTTCTTCTTCTACGATCGCTTTAAATCTTAGATCCAGTAGTGTGGCGAGTGACAGGACCGTTGAGCTCTCGAGGTTGTCAAATTTATTTTTGAGGGTTGCAATGATATTCCGTCCAAGAAGTATTGGTGTTACATTTGTGGTCCTCAGTATTACTTCCCGGGCTGCTTGGAACAACATCTTTCATGGGCGTAGCCAGGATTTTATGAGGGGCGGTTCGTTTAAAGGAAAAGTGGACCTGGAAAGAGCAACACGCCTCGGTGGTTCGCTGGAAGCTCGTCGGGTTGCCACTCCAACCTTTATCTCGACTCGGGTTCGATTCTTACTTGGTTGAACTTATTTTACGTTTGTCTTTTATTGGATTTTAAAAAAAAGGAGTTTGTGTTATGCCTGTGGTTAACACAAACTCCTTTTTTTTTTTTTTAGACAAGAACTCTATTCATGGCCTCTATTCCAAAGAGGAGAGGGACACTCAGGTCTGTTCTCAACGCACAGTTTAAAAGCTTGCCTCTCTGATGGTGTGGGGGTGCATTTGTGACTGTGGCATGAGAAGAAGCGTAAAGTAATAACATTTGCTTTTGTTGCTGTATTATTTGAAATATTGTTCTTAATTACATTTCTGTTACTGAGTAAAAATGTGAATTAAAAACATGGATGAGAAAATAATGGTCTTATTTTGTCTGAAAATTATTCAAATGTCTTCAGTTGAAACATTTGATATTTTACTATGTTCAATAAAAAATGTCAGTGACAATAGGATTTTCTTTTTCTAATTTAAAGCCTTTGAGTAAATATTTTACAGACATAAGTAACACTAAATGGTGGGGGGGGGGGAGTGGTGGTGCAGAGGTTGGAGTAGATGTGCCTGTGACTTAATGGTTGATGGTTTAACTCCCCGGACCAAGAACATCAAAATATGTGTGGGAAAGGTGAAGCACCTACACCTGCCTCCACCCTCCTTTGCCCCACACTGTGCCCTTGAGCAAGGCCCTTAACCCCACCATCTGCTCACCTGGGCACCCTACATGGCAGCTCTCTGCTCCACACAGAGGGCTGTGGAAGCTCGGTGGTCTGTGGTTGTGTCAGGAATCGCGTCCGGCGTAAAAACAATTAAGTTTTTCTTCGACTTAGTTCGCTGTGGTGACCCCTGAAGAAGGGATCAGCCAAAAGAAAAATAATTGTAAAAAATCACAAGTAACACTAAATGCAACTATCTTATGACTATGTGACATTGTCATTAAATTAACCAGTAATTTATAAAGGATGACGTTAATATTCTGAGTTTTCTTGTTCCAGGGAAAAGCTGTGGCTCTTTTCCAGAAGTGGATCATGGAACTATTGACTTCCCCGACGGGGACGCTCTGTATGGTGATAGAGCTGTGGTCACGTGTAATAAAGGGTGAGTAACAAAGTACTTAATTACAATGATCATTTTAAGATGTTTGGGTAATTAGTGTCTATGATCAACAAATCATTATCAACAGACACAGCTGTCCAAGTGTCTTGAGTTATCCTTTACTTCTTTATACTTTAGTTTGAAATACATGGACTTCTTAATCTTTTCTTTATCCTTTCTGAATGAATTCCAACATTTTTCTTTGGGCTTTGCTTTCACTCATTATCAGTCCTTGTATCACAAGATATTCAGATCTATTTTCTCCTCCACCACTTAAAGCTTAAAAGGTCTGGCCCCATCATATTTATGTGATATTATCAACATCTACACTCCTGTAAGAGCACTCCGGTCTACCAACCAGTTTCTCTTAGATGTCCCCAGATCCAGAATGAAGTCCAGAGGTGATCGGGCTTTTGTGGTTGCTACTCCAAAGCTGTGGAACAGTTTACCTGAGAATTTAAAGACTGCTCAGACTGTTGAGACTTTTAAATCTTTGCTCAAGAGTCATCTGTTTCACTTGGCATTTAATCCGTCTGAGAACAAATTTTGAGCAGATTTTATTGTTGTTGTATATTTACTGATAACTTTATTATGTTTCAGTGGCACTAGATGCATTTTACTTTTTTTTTTTTTACTGTACAGCACTTTGGTCGGCTTCGGTTGTTTTTATGTGCTTTATAAAGAAAATTGACATATGCTTGCTCAAGATGAGGGGTCAGAACCCGCAAAACCCCAACATTTTTAATTAAGCTTTGACAGCTTATACCACTGACTATTATTTACGACTGGCAGATGTGCGCGCCTAAGGGGGCAGAAGATTGGAGCTGAGGAGCCATCAAAGCGCATTAAATGCTTCCCCTGATTCTGCCTGCATTGAACCCTGCAGCTCTGACATGTCAGATATTTTGTGATCTCACCTGTTTGGATCATCGGCCGCGTGCGGCCGCTGAGTTCAGCAGTTGAATGAACGTCCATTTGTGCAATGGATTGCTGGCAGTAGTCAATCTGAAGCTCAACTGAACTTTTTACCTATTTCAACCAACCAGTCGGCACACCGTCAAATGGCCATGTGCAGCAGGTGTAGTATGGCAAGACATGTTTGCGTGTATTGGATCGTCTGCCGCGCACGTCCCTGACACAATAAAAAGCCAGACACCGACCCGGCCCACACATTAAGCACGTTCTTATGGCAAGATCTGGGTTAGAAATGACAGCTCTAGTCTCCAGTCCATCACAGGGACACGTAGAGACAAACAAGACAAACAACCATTCACTCTCTCACTCACGTCTAGAGACAATATAGAGTTACAAATCAGTCTAACATGCATTTTTTTGATCTGTGGATGGAAACCAAAGTACCCAGAGAAATTCCACACATGCACGGAGAGAACAAACAAACTCCACCCAGAGGGGCTCCCGGACCGGGATTTGAACCAGGGTAACCTGCTCACTGAGAGACAGCAGCTCTACCAACTGAGCCACCGTGCTGCCCAGTGATATTTCACAAGTGTGGGGGGAAAAGTGTTTCTGGTAACTTTTTTTATGTGGGGGTGAAAATGTCCTGATCAAAAATACAGTAACACCAAGATCTTTTCTTTAGAACTGGAGGCCAGATTAAGTCATCCATTGAAAGAGAAAGACTGAAACATGTATTCCTAAAATGCTCAGGTCTAAAAAACACAACCTCTGTCTTGTCTGAGTTTAAAATCTGAAAATTAAGGGTCATCCAGGTTTTTATGTTTAAAGACATTCAGGTAGTCTAACTGATTGGATTCATTGGGTTCTGTTGACAACTATAATATATGAGTATAACAACCTGCCTCAACGTCAGCTTTGCCAGAGGTGCTCTCACTTCCTGATAATGAATGAATCAAGTGCAGCATTGAGCTGATGCTTGGTGTAATGGCTCTTATTTTTACAGTTTGCACAAAACAACTGGTAGTCTTACCTCATTTGTTGGGGAGTGGTGGTGCAGAAGTTAAAGTAGGTGGACCTGTGATTAGAAGGTCGCTGGTTCAACTCCCCGCACCAACGCTGGTTCAACTCCCCGCACCGACAACATCAAAATGTGAGTGGGAAAGGAACCCACACCTGCCTTCACACTCATTTGCCCCACTCTGGGCCCATGAGCAAGGCCCTCAACCCCCACCATCAGCTCCCCTGGCAGTCCTAGATAGCAACTCTCTGCTCCACACAGAGGGCTGTGGTAGATCGGTGGTCTGTGGTTATGTCAGGAAAGGCATCAAATGTAAGAAGGTCTCTCTTGTAAATGAGTCCTCGAGGCTCAATGGGATTAACCTGCCTAAATAAAGGTTGAATTAAAGAAAAGAACTGGACATCATTAACTTTACACACACTCTCACTGGCACATTTTCATCTTTAAATCACTTATTGGTTGGTGCCCTCATACATCTCCTCCTACATGTCCCTGTGTGAGTGCAGCTACAGCGTGTGCTCTCAGGACATGATTACCTGCAGTGTTCCCTCAGTGAGGACTGAACTAGGCAAAAGGACCTTCTCCTACTCCTGCTCCTGTTTCCTCGAATATCTTGCAAAAAGATCTGAAGCTCTCTACTTTGACCTCTCTAAGTGGCTTCGAACATCTGTTAAGTTCATGGGAAAAACCATTGCAGACATGTTCCTGTTTTTAGTTTTCTACACTGCCTTACAATCTAGCTGTTTTTTCGCTACTTTTTCTTTTAATTGTTCTTTCAATTTCCATTTTATGAATCTATTATACATACATATATACATACATATGTATGTATGTATATATATATATATATGTATGTATACAGTAATACATATATGTATATATGTATATAGACAGACGGTAGATACATATACAGGTAGTCCTCGGGTTACGACGGCCTCGACTTACGACGTTTCACGGTTACGAATGCCCTCCCATTGAAGAGCATTGTTCCAGTTACGCAGTTTATGCGCCTTTACACCAAAAAATACGGTACCGAAACTCACCGGAGAACAGCGGAAATTTACAGGAGGGAGTAGGGAGAGTAGCTTGACACACTCAGTGAAAAATTACTACAGGAGACCTCAGCTAACATGCTAACAGGCGGAGGAAGGCTTCACCAGCTTCCAGTAAAAAATTAACTATTTTTTTCTCTGCATTATGGCTCCGAATGTATGTGTTTTTTGATAATTATGTAGGGTAATGTGTTAGGATAGGCTAAGTGCTTGGTAAAATACAGTATTGTACGTATGAGGTGCCGTTTGGACGTATTTTCCGACTTACATCGATTTTTGAGTTGCGACACAGGAACGGAGCTCCGTCGTAACCCGGGGACTACCTGTATATTATTAGGGATGGGGCCGATCCGGTATCGGTATCGGCCTCCGATACCAGCATAATTTACGTATCGGATTTTCCGATCCAACCTGCCGATATTTCCGATCCATGATGCATGTTGGCTTCAAACTATGGAATGGATTTCCTGAACGGAGGCGTGTCTCATGAACCCAGAGTAATAAGACCCGCCTCACATTCAGGAAATCCATTTCATAGTTTGCAGCCAGCTACAGCATGAGGACTGAGTGAGTAGCATCTTAGCTAACAGCTAGCCAACTTTTCATCGTAACATGTCCACTGTGTGGAAGTATTTTACACTAAACACCGCAAGACAGCAACGCGCAAAGTCTGCAGAGCCATAGCGCCACATTAAACTGCCGTCAAGTTAGTTTTACGTTGGACATTCGAGCTCCGGGGCTTCAGCGGGACGCTACTCTCACTGAACCGAAACACAGGCATCCTGACCTCGGTCAGCCACGTCCAGTCTGACCCGCTCTGTCTGCCCGTCTCGATGGAGGGACAGGCTGAGAGCAGCTGACCGAAATCAGAGTGCCCGTTCCAAATTGAACATGAACAAAACACAGCTGAAGCCACGGAGCTCGATTGTTTAGAAGTTCCTAAACTCGTAATTAATAGCCAACTATTAGCTGTAGAAAATGAAGGGTTTCACAGCTTGATATTTGCAGCCAATATATAGTTTACCCTCTAGGACACTGGTTCTTAACCTGGGTTCGATCGAACCCCAGGGGTTCGATGAGCCGGTCTCAGGGGTTCGGTGGAGTCTCTGCCCCGGATGTAAAGACACACTTGTGTAAACACCGTTGTGACCGGTGTTGCCAAATAGAGTCCCACCCGCCCAAAGCACTCTCTATCCGCAAAAGTCAGAAGGAAAATCGCGGTGAACCGCCCAATCTGGCAACACAAGATTCAGTGCAGTGATGCGGAAATATAACGTGCGCATGAAGTCAATGGCTGTACGTCGTGTGTTTACAAACTGCGGTAAATATGTCGGGCAAAAAAAAAGTGGTTGGACGAATATGTCCAACATGGATTCACTTGTGTCACGGAACGGGATGGGAGTCAGCGTCCGATCTGCATGATATGCAATGCGAAGTTGAGCAACTAGTCTGGCGCCGGCAAAACTGAAGGAACACTTCATGAAGATGCACAGAGACGGAGAATACAAGAACACAACGCCTGCTGAATTCAAGGTGAACGAGCCAGATATGATGTTGTTTCTATGCTAATTTTAGCTTTTTAAGCTAATTCCACATTTAATGCTCTTATTAAAAAAAATGTCATCCTAATTCAGCAAAAATGTGCTCTCTCAACTTCATTCTGGTGATGCTTCTTTCTGCTATTTTAGCTACTTTTCAGCTGAATCTTTTTTCTAATTTTAGATTTTCTTCAGATAATTTCCACATTTTTGTGCTCATTTCTGCTTCTTTCAGCCTAATTGGGCAAATATATTCTTTTTGCTTTCTTCTGCTAATTTAAGCTTATTCTACCTTTTCAGCAACATGTTTTAGTACTCTTTTTCTGGTTTAAGGTCAATTAAAAATTTTGTGGTAATTTCTGACACTTTCAACCTAATAATTACCTTTTTTTGTTAATTTCAAGGTGAAACGAGCCAGATATGATGAAAGGGCCACTCTGCCTGCTCTTGGATTTGTACCTGTTAGCAAACCGATCCTCGCAGCATCGTACGAAGTTGCTTATTTGATCGCAAAGCAGGGTAAGCCACACTCCATTGGTGAATCTCTCATAAAACCAGCTGCATTAAAGATGGCAAATCTGCTACTCGGAACAGCAGCTGAAGATAAATTATCCCAAATTCCTCTTTGATGATTAAAAATTGTACAAAAATATTTTTGGGGGATGAAACTCTTATTGGGCCAGAATAAAGTTGTTGTGAGTTCATGCACTGTGTTGCTTTTGTTCTTTGAGCAAGGTGATGTTGTAGAATTTGGAAAAAAAAAATCATATTTTATATATTAAAAAAGAGGGGTTCGGTGAGTGGCCATATGAAACTTGAGGGTTCGGTAGCTCAAAAAAGGTTAAGAACCACTGCTCTAGGAGATGTTTATCAGTACAACAGTAGACAATCATAGAAAAGCAGATGAATTAAACTTTACAAGAAAACTGTATAAAAAAGAAACATAAACAGCTACATTATAAAGCAATGTAAAATACTAAAAACAGGAACGTGTCTGTGCTGGTTTATGCCATGAACTTAGCAGATGTAAAGCTATTTAATATTTAATTCATTTATTCATTCATTTAAAAGAGACAAAATAAAACAAATTCATCAAAAAGAAAACATTGAATGAAGAGTGCAGAAAGAAGAAAAAAAATCTTATATCACCCCCTTATTTAAAAGAGTATATAAAATAATTTTAAACAAACAATCACTTAAATTAATCATTTGAATATCTACTTTAAAGCTAGGAATAAAATAAAACATGTTTTGTGTTAGCAGAATTTAATTGTAACTTTGAAACTTATCCAACATTAATAAAACTTACCTCAAGTTGTCTTTGTGAATATACATGCACATATGTGTACACATTGTACTTGAGTGGAGATTATTAGCCTCATATAAAATCAATAATGATGATGATATCAGAACTGGATCAGTATCGGCCAATATCCAGATTTAAGTATCGATCGGGAGTAAAAAAAAAGTGGATCAGTGCATCCCTAATATATACATATATACCGTACACAAACCGGATTCCAAAAAAGTTGGGACACTAAACAAATTGTGAATAAAAACTGAATGCAATGATGTGGAGGTGCCAACATCTAATATTTTATTCAGAATAGAACACAAATCACAGATCAAAAGTTTAAACTGAGAGAATGTATCATTTTAAGGGAAAAATATGTTGTTTCAAAATTTCATGGTGTCAACAAATCCCAAAAAAGTTGGGACAAGTCCATTTTTACCACTGTGTGGCATCCCCCCTTCTTCTTACAACACTCAACAGACGTCTGGGGACAGAGGAGACCAGTTTCTCAAGTTTAGAAATAGGAATGCTCTCCCATTCATGTCTAATACAGGCCTCTAACTGTTCATCGTCTTGGAGTCAGAGTCAGAGAGTCTTTATTGTCATTTGCACCGCATGTGGTACATGTGATGAAAACGAGATTATGTACACAGGGTCCCAGTTACATCCAACAACAAATGCAAGAGAAAAACAGTAATAACATCTAGGATTAACTAAGAAAAACATCAACTAGTAATACACTAAGTCCTAATGTAGTAGAAAAACATCATTATAAACAGCAGCACGAACATGAATCTGTATGAGTAGATGAACACAGATGAACACAGATGAACACAGATGAACACAGCAACAAGAAAACAGATCAGCATCAGCACAATGTGATATTTTGCAGTGTTATTCTTATTTATTTATTCATGAGTCTAACAGCCTCAGGGTAGAAGCTGTTCCTCAGTCTAGTGGTTCTACATTTGATGCTCCTCAACCTCCGTCCTGAGGGGAGTGGGGCAAAGAGTGAGTGTGCTGGGTGAGTGAGGTCTTTCATGATGCAGGTGGCTCTTTTCCTGCATCTGGAGGTGTAAATGTCTGTGATGGTGGGGAGACTGACTCCAACATCTTCTGTGCAGCCTTCACCACTCTCTGTAGAGCTTTCCTCTCTGCAACTGTGCAGCCTCCATGCCACACGTTGATGCTGGAGCACAGGATGCTCTCCACTGCACACCTGTAGAAGGAGGTGAGGACTGGGCTGCTCAGACCAGCTCGTCTCAGCCGTCTGAGGAAGTAGAGTCTCTGATGACCTTTCTTGATCAGGCTGGTGGTGTTGTTGCTCCAGCTGAGGTTATCATTCAAGTGTACACCCAAGTATTTGTAGCTGGAGACCACTTCCACTGCAGATCCACTTATGTTCAGTGGGGTGTGTGTTTGTTTGTTCCTTCTGAAGTCCACAATCATCTCCTTTGTCTTCTTCACATTCATGTGAAGATTATTCAATCTACATAGCTAATGTAGGTCACTGCATCCCTGATGCATCCTTACATTTCTATGCTGATGATACAGTTGTTTACTGCCGAGCTAAAACAGTAGCTAAGGCTTTCCAGTTACTGCAATCCGCTTTTGACATCATCCAGTCAGATTTGTTCCGTCTCAAACTTGTCCTAAATGCTGATAAAACAAAAGGGATGTTTTTTTCAAATAGGAAGGCGGTTCCAGCAGATCCTCCTCTGATTTTATCTTCAAATGGTGTCCCTATTGAGTTTGTTGATTCCTATAAATATCTGGGTATCCTGATCGATTCACATCTCTCTTTTAAACTCCACGTGGAAAACCTAGTGAAGAAACTGAAAGTTAAACTGGGTTTCTTTTTCAGAAACAGATCATGTCTATCACTGAATGTCAGGAAACGCCTTGTGTCTGTGACTTTCCTTCCCTCCATTGATTACGGTGACATTCTCTACATGAATGCTCCTACAAGCACCCTGCGGATGTTGGATGTTGTCTATCATGGTGCACTAAGATTCATAACTGGTTGTGATTATCGTACCCACCACTGCACCCTGTATTCACTGGTTAACTGGACATCATTAACCTCACGCAGACTCTTCCACTGGTACATTTTCATCTTTAAATCACTTCTTGGTCTGCTGCCCTCATACATCTCCTCCTACATGTCTTTACGTGAGTGCAGCTACAGTGTGCGCTCTCAGGACATGATTACCTGCAGTGTTCCGTCAGTGAGGACTGAACTTGGAAAAAGGGCCTTCTCCTACTCCGCTCCTGCTTCATGGAATATCTTACAAAAAGATCTGAAGCTCTCGACCTTGACTTCTCTAAATGGTTTTCAGAATCTGTTGGAATCCTGGCAAAAACCAATGCAGATTTGTTCCTGTCTTTGATTTTATACGTCTACCTTATAATGTTTTGCTAGTTTTTTGATACTTTGTTAAAAAAAAAAAAAAACTTTTTTTTTTCTCTCTTTTGTTTTCTATTGTTTATTGTTTGTTTGTTTATTGTTTATTGTTTAAGGAAATTCTACCACTGCTGTTCATTGTTCTTTAGTTTTAGCAGGTCGCTTTCGTAAATGAGCCCATGAGGTTCAAAAGATTTACCTGACTAAATAAAGGTTGAATGAAATTCTCTTTGCACCAGCTCTCCAGGTGTTCCACCTCCTGTCTGTAGCTGGACTCATCATTGTTTGTGATGCATCCCACCACCGCTGTATCATCTGCAAACTTAACAATATGACAGCCTGGATGTGTGGCTGTACAATCATATGTGAGCAGAGTGAACAGAAGAGGGCTCAGCACACATCCTTGAGGAGAGCCAGTGCTGAGGGTTATGGTGGAGGAGGAGAAGTTGTGGATCTTCACGGACTGTGGTCTGTTTGTTAAGAAGTCTAGTACCCAGTTACAAACGGAGGGGCTTAGTCCAAGTGTGGATAGTTTGTCTATCAGAGTTTGGGGGATCATGGTGTTGAAGGCAGATGTGAAGTCCACAAAGAGCATACGGACGTATGAGTCCTTCTGATCCAGGTGGGTGAGAGCAGTGTGGACCACAGAGGAGATGGCGTCCTCTGTTGATCGGTTCTCGCGGTATGCATACTGATGAGGGTCCTCGTTGATGTTGACGGTTGTCTTGATGTGGGACATGACCAGTTTCTCAAAACATTT
>JBBPBX010106690.1:0-11405 GCA_038048925.1 Garcialebias charrua
GAACTGCGGTAAAACTCGGCAGGCGAAAAAAGCCACAGCAACATATAGCGTTATGCTAACGCAACATGTTTTAGCGTTATGCTAACGTAATGCCACGTCCTGACCAAACGCGTTTTCAACTGCAGGAGCGTCCAGTTTACATGCAAAGTCAATGGGGACGCACCTCCAGCCACGTCTTGGCATCAGGCGTCACGTCACGTGCGTGTTGAGCGTGCTGGAAAAGCGTTTTCTGTGCACGTGAACCCGCTTCAGCCTCCAAGCACGCGTTGATCATTGCTGAACCAATGATCCAAACAGACCTGCTAGCACCAGACTCACCTCATCACCAGATGAAGAGCATCTCAGGGTGTCCGCAGCAGAAGTGAGAGGCAGTCTCAGAAAGATTAATCCTCATAAAGCAACCGGACCAGACAACATCCCAGGGAAAGTTCTGAAGGAATGTGCGGACCAGCTCTGTGAGGTGCTGGCTGACATCTTCACCACCTCACTTGCACTGGAGTCAGTTCCCACCTGCCTGAAGACCGCGACCATCATCCCAGTCCCAAAGAGCTCCACAGTGACTGGTCTGAATGACTATAGACCGGTGGCCCTCACCCCGATAGTCGCTAAATGTTTTGAGAAACTGGTCATGTCCCACATCAAGGCAACCGTCAACATCAATGAGGACCCTCATCAATACGCATACCGTGAGAACCGATCAACAGAGGACGCCATTTCTTCCGTGGTCCACACTGCTCTCACCCACCTGGATCAGAAAGACTCATACGTGCGTCTGCTCTTTGTGGACTTCACATCTGCCTTCAACACCATGATCCCCCAAACTCTGATAGACAAACTATCTACACTTGGACTAAGCCCCTCTATTTGTAACTGGATACTAGACTTCTTAACAGACAGACCACAGTCCGTGAAGATCCACAACTTCTCCTCCTCCACCATAACCCTCAGCACTGGCTCTCCTCAGGGATGTGTGCTGAGCCCCCTTCTGTTCACTCTGCTCACATATGATTGTACAGCCACACTTCCAGGCTGTCATATTGTTAAGTTTGCAGATGATACAGCGGTGGTGGGATGCATCACAAACAATGATGAGTCCAGCTACAGACAGGAGGTGGAACACCTGGAGAGCTGGTGCAAAGAGAATAATCTTCACATGAATGTGAAGAAGACAAAGGAGATGATTGTGGACTTCAGAAGGAACAAACACACCCATGCCCCACTGATAATAGGTGGGTCTGCAGTGGAAGTGGTCTCCAGCTACAAATACTTGGGTGTACACATGAATGATAACCTCAGCTGGAGCAACAACACCACCAGCCTGATCAAGAAAGGTCATCAGAGACTCTACTTCCTCAGACGGCTGAGACGAGCTGGTCTGAGCAGCCCAGTTCTCACCTCCTTCTACAGGTGTGCAGTGGAGAGCATCCTGTGCTCCAGCATCAACGTGTGGCATGGAGGCTGCACAGTTGAAGAGAGGAAAGCTCTGCAGAGAGTGGTGAAGGCTGCACAGAAGTCTGTTGGAGTCAGTCTCCCCACCATCACAGACATTTACACCTCCAGATGCAGGAAAAGAGCCACCTGTATCATGAAAGACCTCACTCATCCAGCACACTCACTCTTTGCCCCACTCCCCTCAGGACGGAGGTTGAGGAGCATCAAGTGTAGAACCACTAGACTGAGGAACAGCTTCTACCCTGAGGCTGTTAGACTCATGAATAAATAAAAATAAAATAAAAAATAAACACTGCAAAATATCACATCATACTGATGCTGATCTGTTTTCTTGTTGCTGTGTTCATCTGTGTTCATCTGTGACCATCTGCTCATACAAACTCATGTTCGTGCTGCTGTTTATTCCCACTATATTAGGCTTAGTGTATTACTAGTTGATGTTTTTCTTAGTTAGTTCTAGATGTTATTACTGTTTTTCTCTTTCATTTGTTGTTGGATGTAACTGGGACCTCGTGTACATAATCTCGTTTTCATCTCATGTACCACATGCGGTGCAAATGACAATAAAGACTCTCTGACTCTCTGACTCTGACTCTCTGAACGTTTTCGCCGTTCAAACGCCGTTCAACTGGTTGACCGGTAAGCTCCTCCCCCCCCCGCCGCCGCAACGCAGCCGCAATTTCACGTTCAGGTCAGGACACCACTGGGTCCAGTGCGTCCACTTGCGTGCGTGACGAGCCTTTTTGCCGTTGAAAAGCTTTTTGGTCGGGACGTGCCATAAGTGTGCAGTGATACTGTCGAGTCATACGCGGTGCTTCAGGGTGCTGCGTTACGCAACGCTTGTCCTTTTTTAATCCCGATTTAAACATGACCTGTTTGACTAAAAAGTTGGATTAGTTGATATCTCAACAAAATGGTATAGTAACTTTCAAAAATCCAACATGGGAATTTAGTTTGTTGCTGCATCCTTAGTGATTTTTTTAAAATAGGAAAATTTTATCTACAATAGTTCTGTTTTCATCAGGCTGTATCAATATTAATTTTTGTATAAGCCTTGCTAAATACTGGAATACTAGTATATGTGCAACATAAAGCAGAAAGTAGGTTTCACTTTAAAGGAGCACCTTATTGATAATGCTCATTATACAGGTAACCCCCCACTTACGACTCCATCGACCTACGAACAACGGGACCTACGAACGTATCATATTTAATAAAAATATGAAATTACTGTATTAAAAAAAAAATATATATATATATATTTTTTTTTTTTGGTGTTTAAATGTTCTTAATTTCATGTGTACATCACTTTGTTGCAGCTGTGGTTGTTTTAAAGGCTTTATAAATAATAATTATGATAAAAAAGATCATTTCTGATCATTTTTGAGCAATATTGGGCAACAGGAAGTAGGTCTTCAGTTTACACGATCACAAATTAATGTAGAACACCGGACGCCATTTTAGGTTCAGTCACTGGGGTCTCCGGTCACAAATTACAGTAATGTAGAACACCGGACGCCATTTTAGGTTAGCTGCCCGGGAGCCGGCCGAAGACTGGTGACCAGGATGGCTTCATATGGATTAATTACGAGCTGGAAACGTCTCTGTGAACTTTGTGGATGTCTCAGGCAGCAGCGGATTTATCGCTGATCGTGCCAGGCCGCCGCGCGAACACCTCCGGCCAGGCTCTGGCCTGGCTAGCTCCAGAAGCTAACACGGGAGCTAACACGGGAGCCGGCCGAAGACTGGTGACCAGGATGGCTTCATATGGATTAATTACGAGCTGGAAACGTCTCTGTGAACTTTGTGGATGTCTCAGGCAGCAGCAGCAGCTGCAGATTGATCGCGCCGCCGCTCCAACACCAGCTCATGGCTTGGCTAGCAGAAGCTAGCCAGCTAGCTAACACAGGTCTGGAGCAGCTGCGGTGGTTCACTGGCCGGCCGCCGCGCTGCTCGGCCCGACAACAATCAACGCATGGCAACCTAAGATGTCGGCTTTGACCATCTCAAAGTAAGAAAATATATTTTTATTTATTCTGTAAATGTGAATAGCAATGTTTAACATTACAGTACACTACTGTACATGCTTAAATGTGTGCGCGCGCTCCGTTAGCATGATAAATAAAGGTTGAATGAATGAATGAATGAATAATTTTTTTTTTTTAAATAATTTTCACCCCCTACCTACGGCAGAATCGAGCTGCGAACCGTTCTTAGGTCCCGAACTCGTTCGTAACACGGGGGTTCCCTGTATTAGGGAGATCATAAGCAACTCAAAAGTCAGTATGCTCCAAAATATTTCTAAGTACCTTCCTAATGCATTGAGTAGCATTTCCAAGTGTGTTGTGGGCTTTAAATCTCACTGGCATACAATATTCAGCAGGTATTATATACAAAGGCAGGCACTGCAGTGCCTGCCTTTGTACACAAAAAAGTCAGCTTTTTATGCTACTAACAGCACATTTTTCAACACTCAAGCTAGCAGGCTGTCTTTTAGACTTACATTTTATACAAACAAAAAGGTTACAGTATTTTGTAGTGATGAAACACATTAGCATTCATGACATCATTCAGTGAATCATAATCCAAGTAGAGTTCAGGAAAAATACTTTTCTGTGTAACATTATTATTAAGACAGCTGTAACCAACAAATTTACTTAGTTGTGTGGATTTTTTTTTATTATAATGGTGTTTTAAATTAAAATCCAACAAATTGAAGCATTTTTGCATGTCTGTGGTTTACAGAACATATTCTAAGTTGTTTTGTGTATTCTCTTTTCAGTTCTCATTTGACAACCAGGAATCTGTCAAAGTCCTTGTAACAACTTTTCAAAATGAAAAAGAGACTTCTAAAAAAATTCTTCATGTTTCAAGTACCAATAATCTCATTGAACAAATTCTTGCCCAGCAATCTGGCTGTTTGATGGACAGGATCTTGAAGTATAATTCTGACTTTTTGGAATATATTGATGTTGACACCAATGTGGAAATTAGGGACTTTGACAGAGTCCATGTGTTCCTGTCAACTGGAGGGCCCCTAGTGGAAGCTTCTCTTTTGGAGACAAATCAAAACCAGGTACTGTTTGAGTTGGACAAATTAATCTTTTTTTTATTTATTGTTCTCATGTTGATTTAAAATACAGAGTGAATCAGTTTTATCACCATTTATTCTTAATTTTACTGGTTGGAAAGTTTATTAATGTAATCACAAACTTCATTAACTTTTTCTTTACCCACGCCCCCGCCTGCGAGCCCGCAGCGGTTGCGCAGGTTCTCGTTGAAATAATTGCAAAGCGATGCCAAACTGTTTTGTATGTGACACAAATGTATTAAATCCCCCTTCTTCATCCCTGCTCTGGACTTTCCTTTTGTTTTTTTGCAAAAAGTCAAGTGATCGCTTCTTCCTCCGCTCAGTCATTCAGGAAATGAATGAATTTGTCACGAGCGAAATAAGATCGGGTTCAACGTGGCTGCCGAGGCTCTGCAGATTTGCTGGTGTTCTGGTGTGCTGGACCCTGTTTTTATTTTATTTTTTAGAACGTTTTATTAACATATAAACACAGAAATTCGGAGCAGCTGCGAGAAGACATGAGTGGAGGCGGAGTTAAGGAAGCTGAGCTGATTTACAGCGAGAGTGACAGGGAACAGAGCCATATATGGCTCTGAGGGGGAGGGAGCAGAATGCTTTTCCCTGTTGAAAATTTTTCTAAGTGCCAGCGTATTCCAGAAACTGCAGAATGCAACTTTAACTCCTGCTAAGGAGATTTCAAAAGGAGAAATGTCAGAGTCAGAGAGTCAGAGAGTCTTTATTGTCATTTGCACTGCATGTGGTACATGTGATGAAAACGAGATTATGTACACGAGGTCCCAGTTACATCCAACAACAAATGAAAGAGAAAAACAGTAATAACATCTAGAACTAACTAAGAAAAACATCAACTAGTAATACACTAAGCCTAATATAGTGGGAATAAACAGCAGCACGAACATGAGTTTGTATGAGCAGATGGTCACAGATGAACACAGATGAACACAGCAACAAGAAAACAGATCAGCATCAGTATGATGTGATATTTTGCAGTGTTTATTTTTTATTTTATTTTTATTTATTCATGAGTCTAACAGCCTCAGGGTAGAAGCTGTTCCTCAGTCTAGTGGTTCTACACTTGATGCTCCTCAACCTCCGTCCTGAGGGGAGTGGGGCAAAGAGTGAGTGTGCTGGATGAGTGAGGTCTTTCATGATGCAGGTGGCTCTTTTCCTGCATCTGGAGGTGTAAATGTCTGTGATTGTGGGGAGACTGACTCCAACAGACTTCTGTGCAGCCTTCACCACTCTCTGCAGAGCTTTCCTCTCTTCAACTGTGCAGCCTCCATGCCACACGTTGATGCTGGAGCACAGGATGCTCTCCACTGCACACCTGTAGAAGGAGGTGAGGACTGGGCTGCTCAGACCAGCTCGTCTCAGCCGTCTGAGGAAGTAGAGTCTCTGATGACCTTTCTTGATCAGGCTGGTGGTGTTGTTGCTGGTGGTGGTGGTGGCTAGCTAATTTACAGCTGTTTCATTACCAGAACTCCTAGAATAAAATCAACAACAATATAAAATGACTCAACAGCTACTCACAAGGGCTGGAGGTTTAGCACTCACGTCTCAGCGCTGGTAAGTCGCTCTCAGGGCTGGACTGGCCATTCGGGCGTACCGGGCAAATTCCCGGTGGGCCGTCGGTGATTTATGCGATTTATGGGCCGCTGTCACTCATGAACCAAAAAAATAAATTATAGCTATTTTTTTGTCAATCGCGACGGCCGATTGGTTGATTTTCTTGAACGACATCGAGCTAATCCAATGAAATCTCTCAGCAATCTTCCGACCAGCCCCTTCCCTTTACTCGCATCAAGCTATACATAGTTCCCAGACACGCCCCCAGTATTGCGCAAACCGGTTTTCGCACCACATCTAAAGGCAGAAGAAGGCAAGATGGCGAACTAGCAGAGCAAATTATACGGACAATAACACGAGCTACCACAGCTTCACCAAGGAACAAGAGCAAACTGGCAGTGGTCGAGTTAAATGAGTTTGAGAAAGAAATGATGGCAGACGAATCAGACAACTTGTCACAAAGTAGTTACTCCGATATCATTAATTATTTAATTAATACAAGGAGCGAGCCACACCGGCTTCACAGCACACCGGCTTCACAGCTTTAAATCCAAAAAAGATGTGTAAACTGTCTCAATCAGATCTAACCAGCTAAAAAAAGGTTTAACTAAAATAACACACAGCCAACAAACAGTCCAAGCTGAACACGGACCAGAACCAGCACTTTTGAGTCTTACCGTGTTGGAAGTTAGCATGTTGTTAGCATCTGGAGCGTGGCTCGCGGGAGCTCAGGTCGGACGGCGTGCATCCGCTGAGGCGGCCGCGGAGGCACGTCCACGTCCCATGGGACCGACGCGTCGCCCGCACGACTTGGCTCCCGTCCTCCTTCTCCAACTGGGACGGTCTGGTGGACCGTGAGGAGCAGAGGAGGCCATTGTCGCGTTAGCGAGATGCTAAGCTAACAGCATGCAAGACGGTTTGCTAAATAATGAAAAAAAAAAAACAGCTCTAACACACAGACAGTTGTACTCTAACATTGTTCTGACATAGTTTCACAAAATGATTTATGTAGAATATTTTGTTTACCGGCCAAAAGGACGACGTCTTCCAGAGCAGATCAAAGCCAGACTCAGAGAGTGAAGGAGCTGCAGTCCAGCTTCTCCGATGAGATAAATCCTTCACGTTTTCTTTTTTTTTGATTAACTGAAACCTGCGCGTTGCCCAAACGTCTACCCGACTGGAACACCCACTGACACAACACGAAGTAACCATTGCAATTAATTAGAAATTAACAAAAAAAAACAACGTGAAAAATGGACATCTATCAGAATGCGCTCCAACTGCTGCTTAGCCTACATGTGGGAGGGTCAAAAAGGACAACCCACAGATGTGACGTCACATGGGAACTATGTATTGCGGTTGTGAAACCTGACACCAGCGTGCCTGACAGAAACTGGACTGTGAGGTGCTCACACGGAGCTGAAAGTTCCTCCTACCTGCAGCCTGAGAGGAGGACGAGTGAGACAGGACTCATCAAGGAGTGACGTGACGTCTGCTCTATGCGACCTAGTTTCAGCACGGCATGAAGTTGCAGCACGCGTTAGCACTTAGCATTACAGTATTAGCATGTTGTTGCGGTCTCCTGTTGTTAAAAGACCAGCGCAAATTCAAAAGCTGTGCATGGACGCGGTTTCACAAGACAGGATCTGCAGCAGCAACACACGTCACTTGAACGGACTAACCACATCATCCGAACGTGAACGAAGAAAACAGCTTGTAAACACCGATCACAGCAGCTGCTACTTTTATCAGGTAATTCAAATAATTCCAGATCAATAACACAAATTGTAGGGGTTTTTAATGATCTCTGAATCATGTCTGAAATGTTGTTGATGTGCAGGCTGCTAAGACGTTTTCCATCACGTCAACACTTCAGCACTTTATGAAAAAACTCAGACTGATACAGTAGTGTCAGCATGTCCTGGAGCCCTGATGATGAGAGATGAGAGATTCAACCACCTCAACTGCTCAAAAAGAGGTATTGTTCTTTTACTATTACTGTACTATTACCTTTTTAATTTAAAATTATAATCTTATTAACTTTTTTTTTACCTCTTTGTGTGTTATTTCCAGAAGTTAGCAGCTGTTCTCTTCCTCTTCAAGGAAATCCACATGCAGCTAAGGAGCTAAGGAGTCTGTGCTGATGACCCTGATGCATGCTCAATAATCCAGGTAAAAATCTAAAAAAAAACTATGTCTGGGCCTCTGGACATTCAAAAAACAAAACAAAACAATTGTAGAAACGTTTCATCTTTCATCAGAAAGACTTCCTCAGTCTGAGGTGCTGTATTCAGCTCAGTCTTATAAATATCACCCTCTCACTGTGGAAACTCTGTAACAACCTGCCCCCCAACATTAGACAGGCCTCCTCCCTTCACATGTTCAAATCCCTGCTAAAAAAATCATCTTTTCTCTATTATTTCAAACTGTGTGAGCTGACGTAGTGTATATATATTTTTTTACTGTGTTTTCATTTTAATATTGCTCTTATACATTTTTATTATACTTTTACCGCTGTTAATATCATAATTTTTACCATTGGTGTGTGATACTGTTCTGTACATTTTTAAACCTCTTTTGTGTTGTGTGTGTGAAGCACCTTGATAACAGTTTATCTGTTTTAACTGTGCTATATAAATAAAATAGACTTGACTTGACTCACAGTGGATCAACCAGTTTGTTGATGACAGCTGAAACCAGCTGCTCACATGAGCAAGGAGGACCATCAGCCTAACAATGGATCATTAGCACCCTGATGGTTGTTTGCTATTCACAGAGGGCTGAGTGATACTAGCAACAACAGCATTGTAAGAGGGGGACAGTTGAACCCAGAGGCCTCCACCTCTGTTTAATGATGGACAGTTTCTTTTCACAAAGATGGCCTCCTTTACTCCTCTCTCAAACCATCGTTCCTCTCTATCAAGGATGTGAACATCTTCATCCCTGAAAGAGTTGGCCTATACAAACGTATTGTTCACTTGAAACATTTTCAAAATAATCATTTTATAAGTCTTTTTTGTAAACATATTATTTGTTTAGTGAAGTAAAGACACTATTTTTTATATAAAGCAAGTATTTCTTTATTCATTCAACCTTCATTTATGATATTGAAATCAAGAAATACCTTATTTTTTATCAAAAGTATTTATGTTTTATAAAGTCAAGAAAGACCATTATGTTTTTTGAATATTTTTAATTGGTAATTATTTTATTAAAACATTTAAATTTTTTATGTATTGTGACAGAGGGTTCTTGTTAGCAGCTGCTGAAAGTAACTAATAAAGTAACTTAGTAATCTAACTTAGTTACTTTCCAAATCAAGTAATCAGTAACTTAACTAAGTTACTTTTCCCAAGGACTAATCAGTAACTTAACTAAGTTACTTTTTCAATGTAACTATGCCATCACTGTGGGCCACTCTGCTCAAAATGCCCGGGCCGATTTTTTGTCCCAGTCCAGCCCTGGTCGCTCTCCTCTGCTCGTTCAGGATGCCCAGGTTGAACCACCTCCTCCTCCTCCTCGGGACCATCCAGCACAATATCCTTTAGAGAGAAGGTGCCAGATTCACCTGCACTCTGCCTGAACAGGTGCTCTAGTCCAAGCAGTTCAGTGGAGGGGACACTGGCAGGAGCCTGAAAGTTCTTCTCCACAGTCTCTCCAAACAGCTGCTGACAGCGTGTGTTGAGGCGGTCAACAAGTGGTGCAGAGTAGGTGAGGTTTTTACGTCCACTACCACCAAACACTGCTTGGAAGCGCTGGTCAGCGTTCCACCTTGCAATCCCGCTGATCAGTTAAACCTGATAGGGTGGTGCTGCACAGCGGGGACCTAAATGTCTCAATGGAAAGGAGAAATACAAATAACTATTTCCTTTATCAGAATGTGAACACTTTATTGATCCCTGGGGGAAATTTCAATTATTACAGCCGCAAATGTTCAAGTAAAGTGTACTTGTTCAGTGATGGACGACGGCGCGGTGAGTCACCGGGTGAAGGAGCTACTCCTCTTTTCAAAGTCCTGCGTTTATCCCGATCAAGAAGAGGTACTGGCCGGCAGCCTGTTTCTACGTACTGAAGTCCAAATCTTTCCCCGTGTCTATGCAATAACCTTAAAAAGAGGAAGAAAAGTGAGAAAACACGCGGTCGGACACTGTGTTTCCTTCACCTACAGTATGTAGAATGTATTAACATCAACACAGTTCTCACACAACAGTACAGCACCTTTAACATACACAACTTTGAAATGAATTTCACCTTTAGCCTTTTGGAGACATGTTCATAACATTTGACCTCTTTACTTTGAATTACCTGTTCAGTTACAACCAATATTTATTAAACAATCTTTCAAAACAGAATTGTACTCATTTAACTTATTTATAACCTTTTGATCAGTCAGTGAGTTAACACTTTTAGCTCTTCTATGAACTACTTAGTAATTTACTTCATTACTGTACTGAAATGATTGACATACCAGTTCCTGTGAAATAGGAATTGGAACGTTTCCTAAGAAATTATCTAAGAAATTAATAATTAATAATCTAAGAAATTATTAACAGCTGCAGTAAATAAAAACAATAACAAAATAATAACAAAACACACGCACCACAGTTAACATCAAACATAGCTGGTTAACGCCAAACACGTGACAGAAGTTCAGCTAACCATGCGAGCTGCGCACGAGCTTCTGCTGCTAACAAGCTAGCTGCTAGCAAAAACACCGGCCATTTCATGTTATCAACACAAATTCATTCATTCATTCAATTCAACCTTTATTTATACAGGCTAGCCTCGTTGAGCCACGGGGACTCATTTACAAGAGGGACCTGTCTCACTCACACCAAACAACCATCCATTCTCACACTCACACCTAGGGTCAATTTAGAGTCACCAATCAGCCTAACAAGCATGTTTTTTGGTCTGTGGGAGGAAACCGGAGTACCCGGAGGAAACCCACGCATGCACGGGGAGAACATGCAAACTCCACCCAGAAAGGCCCCGGACCGGGATTTGAACCGGCAACCTTCTCGCTGAGAGGCAGCAGCTCTACCAGTTGTGCCACCGTGCTGCCCAAATAAAACAAAGAACGTGATAAACTAATATTATCAATCAGTAAAACTGAGTTAAACATCTTTAGCAAGGCAATACAATATATATTTATATATTTTAATACAATAATTACCTTTAAAAAATGAAGAAATTTGAGAAACAACACAGACACTGTTTCCTCCAAATACTGTGTGTAGAATGGAGAACATGGCCGTGTGCGCCCCCTCCTGGACATACTGGGCATTACCCATGA
>JBBPBX010106691.1:0-11405 GCA_038048925.1 Garcialebias charrua
GGTTGGGGACCTCCAGGGCGCGGACGGTTCATCTGTACCCAGGAATGAGTGCTTACTGCCTGGGTTGGGGACCTCCAGGGCGCGGACGGTTCATCTGTACCCAGGAATGAGTGCTTACTGCCTGGGTTGGGGACCTCCAGGGCGCGGACGGTTCATCTGTACCCAGGAATGAGTGCTTACTGCCTGGGTTGGGGACCTCCAGGGCGCGGACGGTTCATCTGTACCCAGGAATGAGTGCTTACTGCCTGGGTTGGGGACCTCCAGGGCGCGGACGGTTCATCTGTACCCAGGAATGAGTGCTTACTGCCTGGGTTGGGGACCTCCAGGGCGCGGACGGTTCATCTGTACCCAGGAATGAGTGCTTACTGCCTGGGTTGGGGACCTCCAGGGCGCGGACGGTTCATCTGTACCCAGGAATGAGTGCTTACTGCCTGGGTTGGGGACCTCCAGGGCGCGGACGGTTCATCTGTACCCAGGAATGAGTGCTTACTGCCTGGGTTGGGGACCTCCAGGGCGCGGACGGTTCATCTGTACCCAGGAATGAGTGCTTACTGCCTGGGTTGGGGACCTCCAGGGCGCGGACGGTTCATCTGTACCCAGGAATGAGTGCTTACTGCCTGGGTTGGGGACCTCCAGGGCGCGGACGGTTCATCTGTACCCAGGAATGAGTGCTTACTGCCTGGGTTGGGGACCTCCAGGGCGCGGACGGTTCATCTGTACCCAGGAATGAGTGCTTACTGCCTGGGTTGGGGACCTCCAGGGCGCGGACGGTTCATCTGTACCCAGGAATGAGTGCTTACTGCCTGGGTTGGGGACCTCCAGGGCGCGGACGGTTCATCTGTACCCAGGAATGAGTGCTTACTGCCTGGGTTGGGGACCTCCAGGGCGCGGACGGTTCATCTGTACCCAGGAATGAGTGCTTACTGCCTGGGTTGGGGACCTCCAGGGCGCGGACGGTTCATCTGTACCCAGGAATGAGTGCTTACTGCCTGGGTTGGGGACCTCCAGGGCGCGGACGGTTCATCTGTACCCAGGAATGAGTGCTTACTGCCTGGGTTGGGGACCTCCAGGGCGCGGACGGTTCATCTGTACCCAGGAATGAGTGCTTACTGCCTGGGTTGGGGACCTCCAGGGCGCGGACGGTTCATCTGTACCCAGGAATGAGTGCTTACTGCCTGGGTTGGGGACCTCCAGGGCGCGGACGGTTCATCTGTACCCAGGAATGAGTGCTTACTGCCTGGGTTGGGGACCTCCAGGGCGCGGACGGTTCATCTGTACCCAGGAATGAGTGCTTACTGCCTGGGTTGGGGACCTCCAGGGCGCGGACGGTTCATCTGTACCCAGGAATGAGTGCTTACTGCCTGGGTTGGGGACCTCCAGGGCGCGGACGGTTCATCTGTACCCAGGAATGAGTGCTTACTGCCTGGGTTGGGGACCTCCAGGGCGCGGACGGTTCATCTGTACCCAGGAATGAGTGCTTACTGCCTGGGTTGGGGACCTCCAGGGCGCGTACGGTTCATCTGTACCCAGGAATGAGTGCTTACTGCCTGGGTTGGGGACCTCCAGGGCGCGTACGGTTCATCTGTACCCAGGAATGAGTGCTTACTGCCTGGGTTGGGGACCTCCAGGGCGCGTACGGTTCATCTGTACCCAGGAATGAGTGCTTACTGCCTGGGTTGGGGACCTCCAGGGCGCGTACGGTTCATCTGTACCCAGGAATGAGTGCTTACTGCCTGGGTTGGGGACCTCCAGGGCGCGTACGGTTCATCTGTACCCAGGAATGAGTGCTTACTGCCTGGGTTGGGGACCTCCAGGGCGCGTACGGTTCATCTGTACCCAGGAATGAGTGCTTACTGCCTGGGTTGGGGACCTCCAGGGCGCGTACGGTTCATCTGTACCCAGGAATGAGTGCTTACTGCCTGGGTTGGGGACCTCCAGGGCGCGTACGGTTCATCTGTACCCAGGAATGAGTGCTTACTGCCTGGGTTGGGGACCTCCAGGGCGCGTACGGTTCATCTGTACCCAGGAATGAGTGCTTACTGCCTGGGTTGGGGACCTCCAGGGCGCGTACGGTTCATCTGTACCCAGGAATGAGTGCTTACTGCCTGGGTTGGGGACCTCCAGGGCGCGTACGGTTCATCTGTACCCAGGAATGAGTGCTTACTGCCTGGGTTGGGGACCTCCAGGGCGCGTACGGTTCATCTGTACCCAGGAATGAGTGCTTACTGCCTGGGTTGGGGACCTCCAGGGCGCGGACGGTTCATCTGTACCCAGGAATGAGTGCTTACTGCCTGGGTTGGGGACCTCCAGGGCGCGGACGGTTCATCTGTACCCAGGAATGAGTGCTTACTGCCTGGGTTGGGGACCTCCAGGGCGCGGACGGTTCATCTGTAGCCAGGAATGAGTGCTTACTGCCTGGGTTGGGGACCTCCAGGGCGCGGACGGTTCATCTGTACCCAGGAATGAGTGCTTACTGCCTGGGTTGGGGACCTCCAGGGCGCGGACGGTTCATCTGTACCCAGGAATGAGTGCTTACTGCCTGGGTTGGGGACCTCCAGGGCGCGGACGGTTCATCTGTGCCCAGGAATGAGTGCTTACTGCCTGGGTTGGGGACCTCCAGGGCGCGGACGGTTCATCTGTGCCCAGGAATGAGTGCTTACTGCCTGGGTTGGGGACCTCCAGGGCGCGGACGGTTCATCTGTGCCCAGGAATGAGTGCTTACTGCCTGGGTTGGGGACCTCCAGGGCGCGGACGGTTCATCTGTGCCCAGGAATGAGTGCTTACTGCCTGGGTTGGGGACCTCCAGGGCGCGGACGGTTCATCTGTGCCCAGGAATGAGTGCTTACTGCCTGGGTTGGGGACCTCCAGGGCGCGGACGGTTCATCTGTAGCCCAGGAATGAGTGCTTACTGCCTGGGTTGGGGACCTCCAGGGCGCGTACGGTTCATCTGTACCCAGGAATGAGTGCTTACTGCCTGGGTTGGGGACCTCCAGGGCGCGTACGGTTCATCTGTACCCAGGAATGAGTGCTTACTGCCTGGGTTGGGGACCTCCAGGGCGCGTACGGTTCATCTGTACCCAGGAATGAGTGCTTACTGCCTGGGTTGGGGACCTCCAGGGCGCGTACGGTTCATCTGTACCCAGGAATGAGTGCTTACTGCCTGGGTTGGGGACCTCCAGGGCGCGTACGGTTCATCTGTACCCAGGAATGAGTGCTTACTGCCTGGGTTGGGGACCTCCAGGGCGCGTACGGTTCATCTGTACCCAGGAATGAGTGCTTACTGCCTGGGTTGGGGACCTCCAGGGCGCGTACGGTTCATCTGTACCCAGGAATGAGTGCTTACTGCCTGGGTTGGGGACCTCCAGGGCGCGTACGGTTCATCTGTACCCAGGAATGAGTGCTTACTGCCTGGGTTGGGGACCTCCAGGGCGCGTACGGTTCATCTGTACCCAGGAATGAGTGCTTACTGCCTGGGTTGGGGACCTCCAGGGCGCGTACGGTTCATCTGTACCCAGGAATGAGTGCTTACTGCCTGGGTTGGGGACCTCCAGGGCGCGTACGGTTCATCTGTACCCAGGAATGAGTGCTTACTGCCTGGGTTGGGGACCTCCAGGGCGCGTACGGTTCATCTGTGCCCAGGAATGAGTGCTTACTGCCTGGGTTGGGGACCTCCAGGGCGCGTACGGTTCATCTGTGCCCAGGAATGAGTGCTTACTGCCTGGGTTGGGGACCTCCAGGGCGCGTACGGTTCATCTGTGCCCAGGAATGAGTGCTTACTGCCTGGGTTGGGGACCTCCAGGGCGCGTACGGTTCATCTGTGCCCAGGAATGAGTGCTTACTGCCTGGGTTGGGGACCTCCAGGGCGCGTACGGTTCATCTGTGCCCAGGAATGAGTGCTTACTGCCTGGGTTGGGGACCTCCAGGGCGCGTACGGTTCATCTGTGCCCAGGAATGAGTGCTTACTGCCTGGGTTGGGGACCTCCAGGGCGCGTACGGTTCATCTGTGCCCAGGAATGAGTGCTTACTGCCTGGGTTGGGGACCTCCAGGGCGCGTACGGTTCATCTGTACCCAGGAATGAGTGCTTACTGCCTGGGTTGGGGACCTCCAGGGCGCGTACGGTTCATCTGTACCCAGGAATGAGTGCTTACTGCCTGGGTTGGGGACCTCCAGGGCGCGTACGGTTCATCTGTACCCAGGAATGAGTGCTTACTGCCTGGGTTGGGGACCTCCAGGGCGCGTACGGTTCATCTGTACCCAGGAATGAGTGCTTACTGCCTGGGTTGGGGACCTCCAGGGCGCGTACGGTTCATCTGTACCCAGGAATGAGTGCTTACTGCCTGGGTTGGGGACCTCCAGGGCGCGTACGGTTCATCTGTACCCAGGAATGAGTGCTTACTGCCTGGGTTGGGGACCTCCAGGGCGCGTACGGTTCATCTGTACCCAGGAATGAGTGCTTACTGCCTGGGTTGGGGACCTCCAGGGCGCGTACGGTTCATCTGTCCCAGGAATGAGTGCTTACTGCCTGGGTTGGGGACCTCCAGGGCGCGTACGGTTCATCTGTGCCCAGGAATGAGTGCTTACTGCCTGGGTTGGGGACCTCCAGGGCGCGTACGGTTCATCTGTGCCCAGGAATGAGTGCTTACTGCCTGGGTTGGGGACCTCCAGGGCGCGTACGGTTCATCTGTACCCAGGAATGAGTGCTTACTGCCTGGGTTGGGGACCTCCAGGGCGCGGACGGTTCATCTGTGCCCAGGAATGAGTGCTTACTGCCTGGGTTGGGGACCTCCAGGGCGCGGACGGTTCATCTGTGCCCAGGAATGAGTGCTTACTGCCTGGGTTGGGGACCTCCAGGGCGCGGACGGTTCATCTGTACCCAGGAATGAGTGCTTACTGCCTGGGTTGGGGACCTCCAGGGCGCGGACGGTTCATCTGTACCCAGGAATGAGTGCTTACTGCCTGGGTTGGGGACCTCCAGGGCGCGGACGGTTCATCTGTACCCAGGAATGAGTGCTTACTGCCTGGGTTGGGGACCTCCAGGGCGCGGACGGTTCATCTGTACCCAGGAATGAGTGCTTACTGCCTGGGTTGGGGACCTCCAGGGCGCGTACGGTTCATCTGTACCCAGGAATGAGTGCTTACTGCCTGGGTTGGGGACCTCCAGGGCGCGTACGGTTCATCTGTACCCAGGAATGAGTGCTTACTGCCTGGGTTGGGGACCTCCAGGGCGCGTACGGTTCATCTGTACCCAGGAATGAGTGCTTACTGCCTGGGTTGGGGACCTCCAGGGCGCGTACGGTTCATCTGTACCCAGGAATGAGTGCTTACTGCCTGGGTTGGGGACCTCCAGGGCGCGTACGGTTCATCTGTACCCAGGAATGAGTGCTTACTGCCTGGGTTGGGGACCTCCAGGGCGCGTACGGTTCATCTGTACCCAGGAATGAGTGCTTACTGCCTGGGTTGGGGACCTCCAGGGCGCGTACGGTTCATCTGTACCCAGGAATGAGTGCTTACTGCCTGGGTTGGGGACCTCCAGGGCGCGTACGGTTCATCTGTACCCAGGAATGAGTGCTTACTGCCTGGGTTGGGGACCTCCAGGGCGCGTACGGTTCATCTGTACCCAGGAATGAGTGCTTACTGCCTGGGTTGGGGACCTCCAGGGCGCGTACGGTTCATCTGTACCCAGGAATGAGTGCTTACTGCCTGGGTTGGGGACCTCCAGGGCGCGTACGGTTCATCTGTACCCAGGAATGAGTGCTTACTGCCTGGGTTGGGGACCTCCAGGGCGCGTACGGTTCATCTGTACCCAGGAATGAGTGCTTACTGCCTGGGTTGGGGACCTCCAGGGCGCGTACGGTTCATCTGTACCCAGGAATGAGTGCTTACTGCCTGGGTTGGGGACCTCCAGGGCGCGTACGGTTCATCTGTACCCAGGAATGAGTGCTTACTGCCTGGGTTGGGGACCTCCAGGGCGCGTACGGTTCATCTGTACCCAGGAATGAGTGCTTACTGCCTGGGTTGGGGACCTCCAGGGCGCGTACGGTTCATCTGTACCCAGGAATGAGTGCTTACTGCCTGGGTTGGGGACCTCCAGGGCGCGTACGGTTCATCTGTACCCAGGAATGAGTGCTTACTGCCTGGGTTGGGGACCTCCAGGGCGCGTACGGTTCATCTGTACCCAGGAATGAGTGCTTACTGCCTGGGTTGGGGACCTCCAGGGCGCGTACGGTTCATCTGTACCCAGGAATGAGTGCTTACTGCCTGGGTTGGGGACCTCCAGGGCGCGTACGGTTCATCTGTACCCAGGAATGAGTGCTTACTGCCTGGGTTGGGGACCTCCAGGGCGCGTACGGTTCATCTGTACCCAGGAATGAGTGCTTACTGCCTGGGTTGGGGACCTCCAGGGCGCGTACGGTTCATCTGTACCCAGGAATGAGTGCTTACTGCCTGGGTTGGGGACCTCCAGGGCGCGTACGGTTCATCTGTACCCAGGAATGAGTGCTTACTGCCTGGGTTGGGGACCTCCAGGGCGCGTACGGTTCATCTGTACCCAGGAATGAGTGCTTACTGCCTGGGTTGGGGACCTCCAGGGCGCGTACGGTTCATCTGTACCCAGGAATGAGTGCTTACTGCCTGGGTTGGGGACCTCCAGGGCGCGTACGGTTCATCTGTACCCAGGAATGAGTGCTTACTGCCTGGGTTGGGGACCTCCAGGGCGCGTACGGTTCATCTGTACCCAGGAATGAGTGCTTACTGCCTGGGTTGGGGACCTCCAGGGCGCGTACGGTTCATCTGTACCCAGGAATGAGTGCTTACTGCCTGGGTTGGGGACCTCCAGGGCGCGTACGGTTCATCTGTGCCCAGGAATGAGTGCTTACTGCCTGGGTTGGGGACCTCCAGGGCGCGTACGGTTCATCTGTACCCAGGAATGAGTGCTTACTGCCTGGGTTGGGGACCTCCAGGGCGCGTACGGTTCATCTGTCCCAGGAATGAGTGCTTACTGCCTGGGTTGGGGACCTCCAGGGCGCGTACGGTTCATCTGTGCCCAGGAATGAGTGCTTACTGCCTGGGTTGGGGACCTCCAGGGCGCGTACGGTTCATCTGTGCCCAGGAATGAGTGCTTACTGCCTGGGTTGGGGACCTCCAGGGCGCGTACGGTTCATCTGTGCCCAGGAATGAGTGCTTACTGCCTGGGTTGGGGACCTCCAGGGCGCGTACGGTTCATCTGTGCCCAGGAATGAGTGCTTACTGCCTGGGTTGGGGACCTCCAGGGCGCGTACGGTTCATCTGTGCCCAGGAATGAGTGCTTACTGCCTGGGTTGGGGACCTCCAGGGCGCGTACGGTTCATCTGTGCCCAGGAATGAGTGCTTACTGCCTGGGTTGGGGACCTCCAGGGCGCGTACGGTTCATCTGTACCCAGGAATGAGTGCTTACTGCCTGGGTTGGGGACCTCCAGGGCGCGTACGGTTCATCTGTACCCAGGAATGAGTGCTTACTGCCTGGGTTGGGGACCTCCAGGGCGCGTACGGTTCATCTGTACCCAGGAATGAGTGCTTACTGCCTGGGTTGGGGACCTCCAGGGCGCGTACGGTTCATCTGTGCCCAGGAATGAGTGCTTACTGCCTGGGTTGGGGACCTCCAGGGCGCGTACGGTTCATCTGTGCCCAGGAATGAGTGCTTACTGCCTGGGTTGGGGACCTCCAGGGCGCGTACGGTTCATCTGTGCCCAGGAATGAGTGCTTACTGCCTGGGTTGGGGACCTCCAGGGCGCGTACGGTTCATCTGTGCCCAGGAATGAGTGCTTACTGCCTGGGTTGGGGACCTCCAGGGCGCGTACGGTTCATCTGTACCCAGGAATGAGTGCTTACTGCCTGGGTTGGGGACCTCCAGGGCGCGTACGGTTCATCTGTACCCAGGAATGAGTGCTTACTGCCTGGGTTGGGGACCTCCAGGGCGCGTACGGTTCATCTGTACCCAGGAATGAGTGCTTACTGCCTGGGTTGGGGACCTCCAGGGCGCGTACGGTTCATCTGTACCCAGGAATGAGTGCTTACTGCCTGGGTTGGGGACCTCCAGGGCGCGTACGGTTCATCTGTACCCAGGAATGAGTGCTTACTGCCTGGGTTGGGGACCTCCAGGGCGCGTACGGTTCATCTGTACCCAGGAATGAGTGCTTACTGCCTGGGTTGGGGACCTCCAGGGCGCGTACGGTTCATCTGTACCCAGGAATGAGTGCTTACTGCCTGGGTTGGGGACCTCCAGGGCGCGTACGGTTCATCTG
Organism: Garcialebias charrua; assembly: GCA_038048925.1. Taxonomy (NCBI): domain Eukaryota; kingdom Metazoa; phylum Chordata; class Actinopteri; order Cyprinodontiformes; family Rivulidae; genus Garcialebias; species Garcialebias charrua. The sequence goes on from JBBPBX010106691.1 coordinate 8,281, forward strand.
TACCCAGGAATGAGTGCTTACTGCCTGGGTTGGGGACCTCCAGGGCGCGTACGGTTCATCTGTACCCAGGAATGAGTGCTTACTGCCTGGGTTGGGGACCTCCAGGGCGCGTACGGTTCATCTGTACCCAGGAATGAGTGCTTACTGCCTGGGTTGGGGACCTCCAGGGCGCGTACGGTTCATCTGTACCCAGGAATGAGTGCTTACTGCCTGGGTTGGGGACCTCCAGGGCGCGTACGGTTCATCTGTGCCCAGGAATGAGTGCTTACTGCCTGGGTTGGGGACCTCCAGGGCGCGTACGGTTCATCTGTGCCCAGGAATGAGTGCTTACTGCCTGGGTTGGGGACCTCCAGGGCGCGTACGGTTCATCTGTGCCCAGGAATGAGTGCTTACTGCCTGGGTTGGGGACCTCCAGGGCGCGTACGGTTCATCTGTGCCCAGGAATGAGTGCTTACTGCCTGGGTTGGGGACCTCCAGGGCGCGTACGGTTCATCTGTGCCCAGGAATGAGTGCTTACTGCCTGGGTTGGGGACCTCCAGGGCGCGTACGGTTCATCTGTGCCCAGGAATGAGTGCTTACTGCCTGGGTTGGGGACCTCCAGGGCGCGTACGGTTCATCTGTGCCCAGGAATGAGTGCTTACTGCCTGGGTTGGGGACCTCCAGGGCGCGTACGGTTCATCTGTGCCCAGGAATGAGTGCTTACTGCCTGGGTTGGGGACCTCCAGGGCGCGTACGGTTCATCTGTGCCCAGGAATGAGTGCTTACTGCCTGGGTTGGGGACCTCCAGGGCGCGTACGGTTCATCTGTGCCCAGGAATGAGTGCTTACTGCCTGGGTTGGGGACCTCCAGGGCGCGTACGGTTCATCTGTGCCCAGGAATGAGTGCTTACTGCCTGGGTTGGGGACCTCCAGGGCGCGTACGGTTCATCTGTGCCCAGGAATGAGTGCTTACTGCCTGGGTTGGGGACCTCCAGGGCGCGTACGGTTCATCTGTGCCCAGGAATGAGTGCTTACTGCCTGGGTTGGGGACCTCCAGGGCGCGTACGGTTCATCTGTGCCCAGGAATGAGTGCTTACTGCCTGGGTTGGGGACCTCCAGGGCGCGTACGGTTCATCTGTGCCCAGGAATGAGTGCTTACTGCCTGGGTTGGGGACCTCCAGGGCGCGTACGGTTCATCTGTACCCAGGAATGAGTGCTTACTGCCTGGGTTGGGGACCTCCAGGGCGCGTACGGTTCATCTGTACCCAGGAATGAGTGCTTACTGCCTGGGTTGGGGACCTCCAGGGCGCGTACGGTTCATCTGTACCCAGGAATGAGTGCTTACTGCCTGGGTTGGGGACCTCCAGGGCGCGTACGGTTCATCTGTACCCAGGAATGAGTGCTTACTGCCTGGGTTGGGGACCTCCAGGGCGCGTACGGTTCATCTGTACCCAGGAATGAGTGCTTACTGCCTGGGTTGGGGACCTCCAGGGCGCGTACGGTTCATCTGTACCCAGGAATGAGTGCTTACTGCCTGGGTTGGGGACCTCCAGGGCGCGTACGGTTCATCTGTACCCAGGAATGAGTGCTTACTGCCTGGGTTGGGGACCTCCAGGGCGCGTACGGTTCATCTGTACCCAGGAATGAGTGCTTACTGCCTGGGTTGGGGACCTCCAGGGCGCGTACGGTTCATCTGTACCCAGGAATGAGTGCTTACTGCCTGGGTTGGGGACCTCCAGGGCGCGTACGGTTCATCTGTACCCAGGAATGAGTGCTTACTGCCTGGGTTGGGGACCTCCAGGGCGCGTACGGTTCATCTGTACCCAGGAATGAGTGCTTACTGCCTGGGTTGGGGACCTCCAGGGCGCGTACGGTTCATCTGTACCCAGGAATGAGTGCTTACTGCCTGGGTTGGGGACCTCCAGGGCGCGTACGGTTCATCTGTACCCAGGAATGAGTGCTTACTGCCTGGGTTGGGGACCTCCAGGGCGCGTACGGTTCATCTGTACCCAGGAATGAGTGCTTACTGCCTGGGTTGGGGACCTCCAGGGCGCGTACGGTTCATCTGTACCCAGGAATGAGTGCTTACTGCCTGGGTTGGGGACCTCCAGGGCGCGTACGGTTCATCTGTACCCAGGAATGAGTGCTTACTGCCTGGGTTGGGGACCTCCAGGGCGCGGACGGTTCATCTGTACCCAGGAATGAGTGCTTACTGCCTGGGTTGGGGACCTCCAGGGCGCGGACGGTTCATCTGTACCCAGGAATGAGTGCTTACTGCCTGGGTTGGGGACCTCCAGGGCGCGGACGGTTCATCTGTACCCAGGAATGAGTGCTTACTGCCTGGGTTGGGGACCTCCAGGGCGCGGACGGTTCATCTGTACCCAGGAATGAGTGCTTACTGCCTGGGTTGGGGACCTCCAGGGCGCGGACGGTTCATCTGTACCCAGGAATGAGTGCTTACTGCCTGGGTTGGGGACCTCCAGGGCGCGGACGGTTCATCTGTACCCAGGAATGAGTGCTTACTGCCTGGGTTGGGGACCTCCAGGGCGCGGACGGTTCATCTGTACCCAGGAATGAGTGCTTACTGCCTGGGTTGGGGACCTCCAGGGCGCGTACGGTTCATCTGTACCCAGGAATGAGTGCTTACTGCCTGGGTTGGGGACCTCCAGGGCGCGTACGGTTCATCTGTACCCAGGAATGAGTGCTTACTGCCTGGGTTGGGGACCTCCAGGGCGCGTACGGTTCATCTGTACCCAGGAATGAGTGCTTACTGCCTGGGTTGGGGACCTCCAGGGCGCGGACGGTTCATCTGTACCCAGGAATGAGTGCTTACTGCCTGGGTTGGGGACCTCCAGGGCGCGGACGGTTCATCTGTACCCAGGAATGAGTGCTTACTGCCTGGGTTGGGGACCTCCAGGGCGCGGACGGTTCATCTGTACCCAGGAATGAGTGCTTACTGCCTGGGTTGGGGACCTCCAGGGCGCGGACGGTTCATCTGTACCCAGGAATGAGTGCTTACTGCCTGGGTTGGGGACCTCCAGGGCGCGGACGGTTCATCTGTACCCAGGAATGAGTGCTTACTGCCTGGGTTGGGGACCTCCAGGGCGCGGACGGTTCATCTGTACCCAGGAATGAGTGCTTACTGCC
>JBBPBX010106693.1:0-11405 GCA_038048925.1 Garcialebias charrua
CTTCCTTTATAATATGTTATATACTTAATGGTCCTCCACATGCTCCTTCGGTCTTGTGTGGTAAATTGACCCTGGATCTTCTGTGCATATGTAGCCTTGGCACTCTTGATACCAGCAACCAGCTCTGTCCTTGTCCTTTTCAGCGCATGTGAGTTTCCAGACCTGAAAGCAGTGTTCCAGGCTTTCAACAGAGTGTAAACCTCTGCATTCAGCCAAGGCTTTCTGTTTGGGTATCTCTTAACATATCTGATAGTGGTGATATCATTAGCACATTTACTAATGTACTAAGGATGTATATTGCTCTAGGTCTAGCGCTACCACATTTTTAGCAGCTTCTCTGAAGAGTTGCCAGTCTGTGCATTCAAAACAGTCTTTTAGTATAGGTCCACTACTCTGGATTCAAGATTTAGATTTATTTTGTACTGGTCTGGAGCATCTCAACAGGGGCAGGTAAACAGGAGCCAGGAAGTTTGAGATGTGATCAGAGAATTCTAGGTGGGGGTAGGGTTTGCCTTTATATACATTTATGTAAACACGGTCCAGCATGTTGTTTCCACATGTTGGTATGGCCATGTTACGACCCGAAGGAGCGTAGCATATTAATGGACACGAGACAAAAAATGAAGGTTAATTATTTTTATTTTTTTTAGGCTCTCAGCGGCACGGTTTCGGGTGTGCAACCTCCAACTCCTTTAAACAGACCTCAGCTTCCTCGTGTCCACCAGATCACAAAGTAATAAAGAAAAGTTGGACCAGGTCGAATCCAGCTTCAGGATAGTTAATAACCAAAAAAACTCCAAGTCCAGCGGGTCGCTCACCCCTCCGGTCTTCAGCACCCAGGTTGAGCACACCCCGTACACAACAACAACGAAAGCAAGTCTTCTTCTCTCACAGATTCATCTTCGGCTTCTCACGGCTTCTTAATTTGGCTTCTTCATACGGCTTCTTCATACGGCTTCTTAATTCGGCTTCTTCATTCAGCTTCTTCATTTGGCTTCTACATTTGGCTACTTCATTCAGCTTCTTCATTCGGCTACTTCATTCGGTTACTTCATTCGACCATGACTCCTCTCCCTCTGCTGCTGCTTCGGATCTCCTTCTGCTTCTGTGGCTTGGACCTAATATAGAGGGAGCAATCACCCCACCTACAGCATACTTTAATTAAGCAACAACTGCAGTCAATCAGCCTCCCAAAACCTTTAAACAACTCATCCCTCTGACCTAAATAAAAATGACATGCCCAAGGCATGTAACACCCCCCACAAAAGACTTTGCATGGGATGATGCCTCATCACCCATGCAAAGACAAACAGTCTAAAACAACAACATAGTACGGTATGTACAAAAAAACAACCCACAACCCAGTACTTAAAGTACAAACTGACTAACACTACTAACGGGTCCGCTAGAGCCGCCAACCCCAAAATCCACCAGTCACACTCAAAATATCCTAAACTCAAAAAGGCGTCTTTTGTCCAGGTCTACTCTGTAAGACTGCTGTTTAGTAACACCCACAACACTGTGTTTAATGATGCCAGTTAGAGAATGAGAGTTTTTCCCATACATGACACCCAAAGAAAAACTTTCCACATTTGTAGCACTGGTCAGCACTGGACAGCACCTCCTGGTCGACAGTAACAGCACCTCCTGGTCATCTTTACTATCAGCTACACTGTAAACACAGGACATAGCGTCAAGCAATGCAGCATCATGGTTAACAGAGGGCTACGGCAATTTACAACTCATAGCCACAAACAACTCACTTCCTGACTCATTTTCTGCTTCCTTCTGAGTCAATGGCTCTACAACACATATGTCAAAGTGCCGGCCCGCGGGCCAGATCCGGCCCGCAAAGCAATTATTTATGGCCCCCTGGATGATATTTAATAACTATTAGATCCGGCCCGCAAGCCACAGCCGCCCGCTGGTGTTTTGTACACGGCACGGAGTCGATCAAACTATGGAATGGATTTTCGGAACGGAGTCGTGTCTCATGAACCCAGAGTAATGAGACCCGCCTCAAATTCAGGAAATCCATTCCATAGTTTGCAGCCAGCAGCTCCAACGTGCAGACTCGGTGAGTAGCATTTTAGCTAACAGTTAGCCAACTGTTCATCGTAACATGTCCGCTGTGTGGATGTATTTTACACTAAATACCATAAGACAGCAACGTGCAATGTCTGCAGAGCCATAGCGCCACTTTAAACCGCGCTCAAGTTAGTTCAGCGAGACGACACTCTCGCTGAAACAGCAGCAGGACCCAGCCGCGCGTCCCGGTCTCGGATCATTCAGCCTGTCCCTCATTCGAGCTCCATGTCTTCAGCTGTGTTTTTTTTCTTGTTCAACCGCGTCTACTCCGACCTGATAATCTCGTAGGAGGGACAATACTCCCAGACTGAACAATAAAAACACACAGCTGAAGCTTGGAGCTCAACAGAGAAGTTGCTGAACTTCATCATAATTAATGACCAACAGCTATCAGCTGTAGAAAATGAAGGATTTCACAGCTTCATACTTGCAGCCAACAGTAAACAATCATAAAAAAGTACAGTATATTAATAAAAAGTCACAAGACAGCTGTATGCCTAATCATTCAACCTTTATTTAGGCAGGTAGCTCGTGCAGTCACTTCAGCTTGCACAAGTGGCTTCATTATTCATCAGCAGTCAGAGCAGAGATCAACTTTCAGCTACATTTGCACCCCTCCTCAAAAATGGCTAAACGTAAGGTGGACACAGAGAACAGGGGTTTCAAGCCAGGTGGGAGGCAGACTACATGTTCATGGAGGTAATCAATCCTGAGGATTTCCTCAGCTCAGAGCCTAACCCCAAACATTGATGAACTTGTACAAAAGATGAGGCACCTCCAAGTATCAGCCTCAGATAAGTGAGCATCACAGAGCTGTAACAAATTTTCAGTTTTTAATTCAGTTAAATTTTTACATTTGTTTCTACAAGACATGATTTTTCTTTGAAGGAAGTATTGTTTTGGCTGTGTGCCATAGATTTATGTATTTTATTTTATTGTATTTTATTTATTTATATTTACTTTTCAGTTGAATGGACTCGGGGACAGAGCCATGAGAAAGAATACAACTGATTTGATTTATTTTCTTATTTTCCTATTTGAAAGTGGTGATCAGAAGGATCATAGAGCTGCACAATAATGCATTTTCAGTTTATAATGCATGCACTTTTATTTATGCATTTATCTTGATATTAAGAAACATATATATATATATATATATTTTTTTTAAACAATTAAATTTTTTGCTGTTTGCCTGTTAAAAAATGTTTTCACTTGAAATTACTGACAGATCCATAAGAAAATATTGTTTTATTAATTTAATCCTTAAATAATAGACAGTCTGTTAGGTCTTGGTTCAATAGGCTATGTGAAATCATTTCAATATGAACATTGAACCAGTCCGGCCCTTGGCTTGTAGCAATTTTTTTTTTTTGGCCCTTGGTGTATTTGACTCTGACACCCCTGCTCTACAACATCCATCACCACACTCACACCCTAACGTGAAATGGCTGAAAAGGTACACAAAGGAGCAGAATGAATCATCTGGCTTGTCATCACGGCTATTTCGCTCACTGGGACGTGTTCTGACTAAGAGAAAAACAAAAAACAGTCACTTAGATCAACTTCAACTTCGTCCTCTTCACATTCTAACTCAGAAAAAACAAAAAATAGTCACTCAGATCAACTTCAACTCGTCCTCTTCGCATATCTCCTCTACTTGTGGTGTCATCTCTGGAGTGACCAACACACAATCCATTGCCAAGACATTATCCCTAAACATGGAGACGCCTGCTACAGAAAAGTTGGAGCGCTGTCCCACCAAATCATTTCCTGTACACCACTTTGGGCGAAACCCTACCTCACACAACGGGACATGTTCAACACCCAGCTCCAACTCTCTCTGATGAATCTTAGCCTGCAATTCTAATTTCGTTGCTCAAACACAAGTTTCATCTTGCTCAAAGCAGCTCTTCTTATTTCTAAGTCGATTTCCTTGAAACAGATTTCAGCATCTAACTCCATGGTTGCAGATTTAAAGAAAAAACTTTAAACAGCTAACCACAAAACCTTATGCACACGGACTACTACACATGAACACACATGCTCCCAGTCGTGCCTGAACACATCACAAGCAACCAGCACAGCTGACAGCACTCACTCAATTTGCTCCAACAAGTCTGCTAAAAAATTTACAAATCCTTCGGACAATTTCAACAACCAGCTCCATAGGTTTGACGAGCCCCCATTTAATATGTTACGACCCGAAGGAGTGTAACATATTACTGGACACGAGACAAGAAATGAGGGTTAAAAAGAAGAGTTTTTATTTTTAGGCTCTCAGCGGCACGGTTTTGGGTACGCAACCTCCAGCTCCTTTAAACTGACCTCAGCTTCCTCGTGTCCACCGGACCTCAAAGTAATTAAAAAAAGTCAGACCAGGTCGAATCCAGCTTCAGGATGGTTAATAACCAAAAAAAAGACTCCAATTCCAATGGGTCGCTCACGCCTCCGGTCTTAAGCACCCAAGTTGAACGCGCCCCATACACAACAACAACAACAGCAGGTCTTCTTCTCTCACAGCTTCATCTTCGGCTTCTCACGGCTTCTTCATTCGGCTTCTTCATTCGGCTTCTTCATTCAGCTTCTTCATTCGGCTTCTTCATTTGGCTTCTTCATTCAGCTACTTCATTCGGCTACTTCATTCGACCATGGCTCCTTTCCCTCTGCTGCTGCTTCGGATCTATTTCTGCTTCTGTGGTTTGGACCTAATATAGAGGGAGATAACACCCCACCTACAGCATGCTTTAATTAAGCAACAGCTGCAGTCAATCAGCCTCCCAAAACCTTTAAACAACTTATCCCTCTGACCTAAATAAAAATGACATGCCTAGGGCATGTAACAGGCCACATGCTAGTAAAATCTTTGTAGGCAGGCTTTTAAATTCACATAATTAAAGTCTCCAGCTACCATGTAAAGAACCTCAGGGTGTTTGATCTGCAGCAAGCTGAAATGATCATGCAGCTCCCACAGAGCGTCGGTAGCATTAGCATCCAGGGCTATGTATTTGTATGTATATGTATTGGGTAGCACAGTGGCACAACTGGTAGAGCTGATGCCTCTTAGCGAGAAGGTTGCCGGTTCAAATCCCGGTCCGGGGCCTTTCTGGGTGGAGTTTGCATGTTCTCCCCGTGCATGCGTGGGTTTCCTCCGGGTACTCCGGTTTCCTCCCACAGACCAAAAAACATGCTTGTTAGGCTGATTGGTGACTCTAAATTGACCCTAGGTGTGAGTGTGAGAGTGGATGGTTGTTTGGTGTGAGTGAGACAGGTCCCTCTTGTAAATGAGTCCCCGTGACTCAACGAGGCTAGCCTGTATAAATAAAGGTTGAATGAATGAATGAATGTAAACAGCTGTTATGAAAGCCCCTGTGAAGGCCACTGTGAACTTGTGGGGTAGATAATTTGGTCGACATTTCACTGTTTGCTACTCCAAAGCCTTGGAACAATGAGGGTTAATCAGTAACCAGTTTTTAAACCAACTTTTACTCACGTAAATGCATACTCCACCTCCCCTTGATTTCCTTGTTAGCTCATTGCAATGACCCGCTGGGAATAAAAAGTATGTCATCCAGCTAGAAGGCTGAGTCCAGCATATTGCTGTTAATCCATGATTCCATGAGACAAATCACCATACATTTCCTCATCTCCTCTGAGGCACCCACTCTCAGCCAAAGCAAATCCATCTTGTCCAATGAACCGGACGTTTGACAGAAACAGAGAGGGTATCGGGAGTTTGCCAGCTTTAGCATTAGCTCATAGCCTCACCAGAACTCCAGCCCTGCAATCTCACTTCTTAAGATGGGAGAAGTGCTTCCTCCTCCGCCCGTTGGAGTGCCTCTGCTACAGTTTCCATGAAGATGACTTTAAGATCTGCATTCTGCCAAGCATATATTTGAGTTCATTGCTGATCTCTGTTATATTTCATGGCAAATCCGCTCCTATTCTCAGTTTGGTTCGTCTATAATCCATGCGCTTAAATTGTGCAGATTCAGAAAGTTCATTCTCAATAGTCCAGGTATCAAATCCGCTCATTCTCAATCAGTTCATCTGGACAATTTCTTTTTAGTAGAAACGTTTCACCCTCACTCCAGAGGGCTTCGTCAGTCAGAGCAGTCCAAAGCAAACTGAAGCTACCCCACCAAGTAAACAACTTAAGTGGACCAACCAGTTTGCTGTAGCCAAGATGGTTTCTGGGGGCTTGTCCCTCGTCGACTCCTCCCAGGCAGGCAGACATGTCCAAAGTGGTTCAAGACCAGAAAGTTCATTCTCAATAGTCCAGGTATCAAATCCGCTCATTCTCAATCAGTTCATCTGGACAATTTCTTTTTAGTAGAAACGTTTCACCCTCACTCCAGAGGGCTTCGTCAGTCAGAGCAGTCCAAAGCAAACTGAAGCTACCCCACCAAGTAAACAACTTAAGTGGACCAACCAGTTTGCTGTAGCCAAGATGGTTTCTGGGGGCTTGTCCCTCGTCGACTCCTCCCAGGCAGGCAGACATGTCCAAAGTGGTTCAAGACCAGAAAGTTCATTCTCAATAGTCCAGGTGTGCAGATTCAGGTACAGAGTCAATTTCATAACTCCTAAAAACTGGGATTGCACCGGGAGCCTGTGAATCTACAGCTCCAGAGAGCACAGCCATCTTGTTTAAGTGCGGCTTAGAGACGGGTACGGTCTGTAGTCTGAGAATTATAGTATTAGAAAATATCAAATTCAGGATCAAATGTTTGAGCTTTTGGAGTCTGATTAAAATGCTTACCTTTTTTAATTCATTAATATTGTTTTCCTTAAACATTTTTCAAGCAACAGCACGATGACTCATTTAGTACAGCTATTGCCTCTTGGCAAGAAGATTGCTGGATTGAATTCTGGGCTTGCAGTCTGCGCATGTGCAATGTAAACCTTGTCACTCTGGCATTGGACAGATTCACTGAGGAAAACTCCACTGAGAGCAGCTTTGTCTTCAATCATATCATTTATGAACGAGTTCAAGCGAGTGCTTTCATTATTGTCTGTAACCTTTTACATGGTGCACTCTTATCATTGTGGAAACTAATTAATATTCATGAATTGGAAGCCAAAATATGATGAGAAGTCGTTCTCGATGGAACATTATTTCATGGGTTTGGGTCAAATTGTAACATTTTCTGCCCTGCCTGCCATAGTTCCTGTTCATGTTTATTTTTCTCTTCTAAGCTCCTGTCAATCTGCACCTCTCCCTGCTCATTTAACCATGCCCATTTTGCTGAGTCACTGCAATCAGCCCTCATGCAGTTCACCTGTTTTCCCCTGTACTTAAATTCCACAGTCACTCTACTCAGTGCCCGATTATTGAAAGCCTTTAGTTGAGTAAATGTCTAGCATTCATGCCACAGTCTCGTTTGTCTTCCTGGGTCTGATCTCACGCCTGTCTCACAGATTCCTCACCTGGATCGTCCCCTATCTATTTTGGATTATCTGCTCTGCTCACGGTAATGACCTTTGCTTTCTCTATTATGACCAAGACTTCTGGATTAAGTCTCAAGTAGTGATGGTGAGATGAAGCTTCATGAAGCACTGAGGCTTTCCATTAAATAGCTCGACTCATGATCTGATGTGCAATGGTGCTTCATTTGCTCTACTGCGCCATCAAGTGGACTATTAATGTGAAACTGGTAGATGGGTTCTAATAACATAACCAGTTTGCAAAGTTTTAAGTTGAATAAAAGAAAAAATAAATCATGTTTGTGAAGACCTCAAATAAAGTCTAGATTTAATCTGCAAGTGATAATCTGTATTTATGATGATAGTGATGATCGATTTTTCTGTCTGCCTCTTATATTCCGAATCGTTGCTCATACAAATGAGCCAGTTCCTGAATCGGTCATGTGGTACGGCCTGCTAGCGAGGCTTCGAACATGACTACATGTGTCATCAATACACGCCTCGATACACTCGATAAATCCTCCTGAATTACTCGACACACACTTCGAAGCCTCGACACAGAAGGACACACAATAGTCTCAAGTTTTGCCATGGACCTCGTGTATGACCCTGCCTGCTTTTCTGTTCCTGTTTTTCGGATGTCCCATCTAACAGCTCATCGCTTTGCTCTGCTCCATAGTTGGCTCGCCTTCAACAATGGTGACGTCACACCTCCCAACTCCTCCAAGGAACCCCTCACTCACCCGTCAGTGAAGATTGATGCTTGTCATCAGAAATGTCAGTTCACAGCCACTGAATTCTTTTTCACTAACACTTCTGTCTCAAGATTGTGTTGGCTCAGGGACTTAGACCTCCACCAGACGCAGTTTATTAATAATTCTCTTAAACCTTCCTGCTGTCTGTGATCTGATTAAAATCCCTAAACCTGATTCTTGTCACAAACCTTGCAAATTACTTCAGGCATAACCTTACATAATTACAAGCACCACGTGTTAAGCGTTAAAACAGTGACATTTAGCTCAGTGTCTGGAAAACTGACCAATTTACAGCCATTTTACAGTTTTTATATTGTTTTACTTTAGTGGTTTTAGTAAGACTGTTCTGCTGTGGTGGCCATCATGACTTCCGTGTGGACAATTACTCAGTTGAAGTTGAACATCCAGAGTTTATAATCAGTCAGTTTTGGTCAAACCTTTCCAGTTGTTGGTTCGTTGGATTATTTTATTTAACAGATAAATGAACAAACTCACACACACACATACACACACACACACACACACACACACACACACACACATGCTTAAAAACATTACATGCATTCCGCTCATTCTCAACTTTCTTGTCTTGAATTACATGCATTGTCATTTAGTCTTTGGCTGCAAGCCATATTGCAAACATATTGTATTCTTTTTTTCTTTTGTCCACATTAAGATTAAAGCCACATGATGAGTCTAAAAATCCTTGAACAAGTGCATGTATTTCTCTCATAAATCTTGTTAATTTAACACAACTGGCATGCTAAACCTGAAACTGTGACCTGCTAGTCTACACAGAGCCTATTTACAATCACTAAAAAGGGTTTAATTTAAAATTTGACACCTTGCTATGTCCAAAGTATTGGCAGCTCAAGCGGATTTGATGTGAATACACACAATGGTACACACACACACCAAGCGCCAAGCTGACAGCAGACGTGGCATGTGTTTCACAACATGGACTCACAATGTCTGCTGCACAGTGACGCACGAGGCCTGGCTGGCTGGCATCACCCGGCCACATGAAAATCAACTGTCATCTGAGGAAAGAACACTAGGACAGTTGCACAAATATGACAACTAATACCATCTGGATCATGGTTTTACATGGTCAAATATTGACATGTCCAAGAAACACCCACAAACATTTATATGCAGCAATATGGGACACAACTTCTTCATTTTATCTCCTCAGAAAACTGCACAGTTAAAGAAACTGTGCACTTCAAACAGTAATACGCCATTCTTATCTAACAGATGTGTTTAGATTTTTTTTAAAAAAGAATTTCCATTTAATAATTGACAATTCAAATATATATATTTTACTAAAGTTTATCTGCATGAGTGGTGCGGGAGAGGTTAGAGAAGGTGGGCCTGTGATCAAAAGATCGCTGGATCAACTCCAGGTACAGACAGCATGAAAATATGGGTGGGATAAGTGAAACACCCACACCCATCTCCACCCTCATTTTCATCACTCTGGGCCCTTGAGCAAGGCCCTTAACCCCCACCATCTGCTCCTCCAGGTGCCCTAAAGCTCTCTGCTCTACACAGGGCTGTGGTGACTCGGTGATCTGTGGTTGCATCAGGAAGAGCATTCAGCTTATAAATAATTGCCAAGTCTTTGAGCGACTTAGTTCGCTGTGGCAACCCCCGAAGAAGAGAGCAGCTGAAAGAAAAAAACTAAACAAAAAACAACTAAAGTACACATTGGATTATTTTGATGATAGTGATGATCGATTTTTCTGTCTGCCTCTTATATTCCGAATCGTTGCTCATACAAATGAGCCAGTTCCTGAATCGGTCATGTGGTACGGCCTGCTAGCGAGGCTTCGAACATGACTACATGTGTCATCAATACACGCCTCGATACACTCGATAAATCCTCCTGAATTACTGAGTTTTAGCTGTTTGGAGCAGCCTTAAAAGTGACGTCAGAGATGAGAAAGATGGCTGCTGATCTTTAAACAGTGTTCTGCTATGCGCCCATTGGCCCTACCTGAAAAACTACCTTTCATAATTGCAAAGTATATTCTCACTGCATCCATGTTGGATTCTTCCTCTGAGGTTGGTGTCATCACAGGATTGATTTGACGGAGCTGTGACCTCTAAATTTTAAAAAATCGAAGACAGTGGGGTCTCTGGATGCATCACAAACAACAATGAGTCCAGCTAAAGGCAGGAGGTGGAACTAGGGATGGGGCCAATCCGGTATCGGCCTCTGATACCAACATAATTTACGTATCCAATTTTTCCGATCCAACCTGCCGATATTCCCGATCCACCTGCATGTCTGTGTCTGATGAAACTTCTCATGTGATTCCCTGCCAGTTGCTCTGCACGTTTGCTTCAAACTATGGAATGGATTTCCTGAATGGAGGCGTGTCTCATGAATCCAGAGTAATAAGACCCGCCTCACACTCAGGAAATCTATTTCATAGTTTCCAGCCAGCTACGTACAGCATGAGGACTGAGTGAGCAGCACTGTTGCTAACAGCTAGCAACTTTTCACCAAAACATGTCCGTTGTGTGGAAGTATTTTACACTAAACATCACAAGACAGCAACGTGCAATGTCTGCAGAGCCACAACACCACATTAAACTGCGGTCAAGTTAGTTTTACATTGGACATTCCAGCTCCGGGGCTTCAGCGGGACACCACTCTCGCTGAACCAAAACACAGGCATCCCGACCCGGCCAGCCGCGTCCTGTCTGCTCGTCTTGGTGGAGTGACAGGCTGAGAGCGGCTGACCGAAATCAGGCTGCCCGCCCCGAACTGATCAAGAAAAACACACAGCTGAAGCCACGGAGCTCAAATGTTCACAGAGAAGTTGCTAAACTTCCTCGTAATTAATGAACAACCGCTATCAGATGTAGAAAATCAAGGATTTCACAGCCTGACACTTTGCAGCCAATATATAGTATACCCTCAACGAGATACTTATCAGTACAACAGTAGACAATTATAAAAAAAGCATATTAATTAAAATTCACAAGAAAACTGTATAAAAATATGGAACATAAACAGCTACATTATAAAACAATGTAAAATACTAAAAACAGGAACCTAAAAAAGCTAAGTCTGGTCCTCTGGACATTCAAAAAACAAAACAAAACAAAGCAAAAAAAATTGTAGACAAG
>JBBPBX010106694.1:0-11405 GCA_038048925.1 Garcialebias charrua
CAAATCAAATTGCAAATTGCAATGCAATCATCAAACTCCTCATCATCAGTTGGTTCTGGCTCCCCTGCTAACGGGTGTCGTGACAGTGCATCAGCGGCGGCGTTACACCGACCTGGCCGGTACTGCACATCAAAGTCGAAGGCAGCTAACTGTGCTACCCATCTCTGTTCAATAGCCCCAAGTTTTGCACTTTTTAGATGACATAAGGGATTGTTGTCTGATACCACAGAGAATTTAGAGCCCAGTAAGTACCCCCGAAACTTCTCTACTATTGCCCATTTAAGTGCAAGCAGCTCGAGTTTCATGCTGCTATAGTTTTTATCATTTCGCTCTGCATTTCTCAGCCGTCTACTTGCATATGCAATGACCCGTTTCTTGTCACCTTGCTGCTGACACAAGACAGCTCCTAAACCCTGACCACTAGCATCAGTTTCCAAAATGAAAGGACAAGTGAAGTCTGCATAACCCAAAATCGGAGCAGTCACAAGCTTTTCTTTCAATGTGTCAAATGCAATTTGACTGTTGGTGTCCCATAATGCACTTAGTTTTTGACTAGCTTTGGCTGTAGTAGCAGCTCCTCGACACTGATTCACTAGGTCATGTAGTGGGGCTGCGATCTTTGAAAAGCCCTCAACATACCTTCTGTAGTAACTACATAGGCCTAGAAATGATTGGAGTTCCTTAACGGTGCCAGGCACCGGCCATTCCTTGACTGCTGCCACCTTGGAGGGATCAGTTGCGATACCCTCTGCAGAAATTTGGTGTCCAAGGAATTTTACTTCCTTCTGCAAAAAGTGACATTTTTCCCACTTCACTTTTAATCCAGTGTCTCTCAAACGTTTAAAAACTAGATCCAGCCGTTCCAAATGAGACTCAAAGCTTGGGGAGTATACTAAAATGTCATCCAGATAGACTAACATGATGTCGAATATCAGGTCACTCATAGTTGCTTGCATCAATCTTTGAAATGTTGCAGGCCCGTTACACACCCCCATGGGCATGCGTACATACTCAAACAGCCCAAAAGGCGTGGTGAAAGCCGTCTTATGTCTGTCTCGATCATCCATGGCTACTTGGTGATACCCACTGGCAAGGTCAACTGTGGAAAAGTATTTAGCACCTTTTAGCGCATCAAAACTCTCATCAATACGAGGCAATGGAAATGCGTCTTTCTTAGTTTTTAGATTTAGCTTCCTGTAGTCTACACATAAGCGTATACTGCCGTCACCTTTGCGGACTACCACAACTGGTGAGGCGTAAGCGCTTTCACTCTCCTGTATGATTCCTTTTTTCAACAGTTTAGAGATATGCTCTTGTACTTCCTGGTATTGGTTAGGAGGTATACGACGATATGGCTGTGTGACAGGTACGTCATCCGCCAGCTTGATCTCATGTTTCACCTTATCCGTGTGACCCAGATTCTCCTCATCATCTGCAAAAACATCAATGTAGCTGGACAGCAATGAGCAGAGAGCGACACGCTCTTCCTCTGCGCCCCCCATGTCAAGTCTTTCCAAAATGGCTTGCACCTTACTGTCAGTTTGCACCATGTTAGGGTCAACTGAAACCTGTTCAACACCGGCAGAGATGCGTTGAAACTTTACTTGGCATGTCTGCTCACTCTCCGCAGGATCAACCTTTGAGATCATGCCTAGCCGTGTTCGGGGGCCTAACCACACTTCCTCGGCGGAGAAGTTAACCACCTGGAGCGGAAGAACATGGCTGGTCCTTGTGACAAGTGTTGGGATAACTGCTAATCCAGATGGTAGAGGAGTGGTCACTGGTTCGATGATCAACTGAGAGGCTGCATCTAAGGTTTTAGTGTGACCTTTTACAAACACAGTGGACATCGAGGATGCAGGGATGCGTACTTTGTTTCTTCCTGCAACCCGAACTACTGCCTTTCTCTCAATGCAACCGATCTGTACCTGTTGGAAAGCTGTCCTCCACCCAGAGTCCAAGGATCCACCCAAAGTGTTGTCAAACTCTGTTGTGACTAGCTGTCTGCATCTGTGAATGACATTCATACCGATTATGCACTCTTCAGAAACAACAGGGTTCAGTGACGGCTTCAGGACCAAGAAACCACAATTTGGGATCTTTAAACTCATCGTCTCAATTTCCAGTTCAATATATCCCTGATAAGGAATGTCAAGTCCATTCGCAGCAGTTATTTTAAGCCAACTATTTGTAGCTAGCATGCTCTCATCATCACCAATATATTTTCTGAAAAAATCATCTGTCATAGTACTGACCTGGCTGCCAGTATCTAGTAAACAATGTGCTGACCTGCCATTAAGTTTTAGATCAACCACTGGACATTTTCCTATGGCACGCTCAATAATTTGTTCTCGTGTGATCTCCAGTGTAGGTGAGTCTACGACATGACCCTGCGTTACCCGACTCACTGCAACCAGGGCCTCTCGTTTCCCGACGGACTAGAAATGGGGTACTCATCAGAGTTTTTGTATCTTCTCTGGGGACACTGTTTGGCAACATGACCAGCAGTTTGGCACTTGAAACATATCGGCTTACCGTCAGGGGTAAATCTTGGACCAGTTTTGGTCTGAGATGGTGTCTGGCTACTAGGATTTTTGTTCTGAATTGTCAGCTCTTTCACAGCCTTAGTGAGTTCTGTTATCACTTTCCCTTGCTCAGTGAGCACTTTAAGAACGTCATCCATTGAGACCGACTTCTCATTAGGTCTAGTTAGATTAGTGACTTTATCTTGCTCTTTAAGAGTTTTCATCACATCCTCCAGATGCATTGGATTTTCTGTCTCTTTAACTGCACAGCACTGTGCTTCGGCTTTAACAGTACGGTAGTTATTCACGTTACTCCTAACCGTTTTTGTGCTAGGGGCTTGGTCTAAGGACCACAAGTAAGCCTCCTCACGCACCTCTATAAAAGTGGATGTAGGTTTTCCTCTTACATGTTTTCGGAGTTCTCGTTTCAGTGAGAGGTCTCTGATGCCCTCAATGAACTGGTCTCTCAACACTGCGTTCTCATTACCCATGGAATTAGGATGCTGTTTCCATACCAAACTAAAGGCCTGAGATAATGAATGTGAAAAGTCACGTATGTCTTCACCCTCCTTCTGTTTACAGTTGTAGAAGCTCTGTAAAAGTTGGGCAGCGCTACGTTTATCTCCAAATGCATCTTTTAAGTAAACAAGCAGGTCTTTTACAACATCACCATCAGCTTTGCGTAAACGCACTTCTTCCAGAGCTGGGCCTCTTAACAGCGACAGCACAAAATCAAACTGTTCGGGTGCAGATTGGTTTCTAGCAGAAATTACCCTTTCTACTTCTTCAATAAACTCATCCACACTCCTCCCATCTTTGTCAATGTCTCCACTAAATGGTGAAATGTGCCTTTCTCTGGGTACGTAGACATAAGACCTGGTAGGCTCATTATTTAGTGATGATATGACTGTCATGACTTCATCTTGCCTTCGGGCTAACTCACTTAGTTGTTGTAACACCCCAGCTTGTTCAAGGTCATTTTGTCCAGTATCCTCGTTATTATTCACTGCTAACTGTTGTCCCTCCATCTCAATGTTTATGGAACCCTCTTGTTCAGACATGTTCTGAAATTATTATTATTATTTTTTTTTTCAGTTCACTTAACAGTCAATAGAAGTATTAACAGTCAATATAAATATTAACAGTAAATAGAAATTTATATAGCAAAGGATAAATTGGTCGAAGTCCGGAGTCCACCGGAGGTCCCTGGGCTGCTCCAAGACCGCTGCTGGGCGATGCTTCTCCCGCCTGGAATGCGCCCTGGTCTGACGATCGCTTCGGCTGAAATCCCTCACGACCACACCCGCACAGACTGCTCAGCAACGTCCCCCCTCTGGTCTCGAAACAGATGCCTCCTCACCGACGCGATGCCCACGTCCACTCAGGTGTAGGCCACTTCTTCACCACTGCCGTTTGCTAATGCTACCGCTGCGCCGCCATATACATGCACTCGCAGAGAGAAAAAAACGACACCCCACTCCTGGTACCAATATTTGAAACCGGGATAAATGCAGCACACGAAGCTTCAAATAGAAGGGGTTCTTTATTCTCAAAAATAAACTATTCCCTCTGAGTTATGTATAAAAAAAACAAGAAAAAGTCCGTGTTTCGAACGGCAGCAAGCCTTAGCTTCAAATAAAATGGCGGACCGACAACACGGTTAGCACCCAACAGAGTAGCATGCAGCTGCACGTAACAGCTGAAATCTAACAGCGTGAAAGCTACTGCATAACAAACGGCAGCGGCACTCTACGAGAGAACAAACAGAAATAAAACATTAGCATCGTCTCTATAGCTTCATTCACGGAAGATAATTCAGTTCCAACAATTACCGGACACTAGGATTCTCCTCTCACGTGGCCAGAGTGGTCTTCTTCACCAAGTCCCAGATAAAATGTCCTTCTCTTCCGTTTTCTTACCAGTCCGTGCCATCGTACATAAACAAAGGGTTTTTTCTCTATTTCCGGTCCTTTTAGACCTCTCTGTACCAACAGCACCACATGCTGACAAAAAACAAGAATTACAACCATAGGTGAAATTAAAGCAAAACATGGTTTTTAAAATACATTTGACATGTACCCATTTTTCACCTGGTTACATATATAAAATCAAATTTTATCTCAAATGTTTCATCCAGGCCAACAGTCAGTAAATTAGAGCCATATAATTACACACTGGTAGCAGAAAAAATATCCACCGAGTGGTTTCTGAGCTATTTATCTGAATAGCCTGGACCTCGCCAGGCTAAACTAACAAAACTCCGCCTTCTGTTCTCTGATTGGTCCGGTCAAAGATCTACCGGAGAAATCGTTGTCTATGGGAGAAGTCCCAGACCCTAGTATGAAGCGAAGTAAAGGACAAGGGTCTGGTTTTAACCAGGCTAGATCCCCTCCCTCCAGAAACTGGGTCGCATGGCAGTGTTCCAGCATTATAATCACCCCAAATGCACCTCGAAGACGACCACTGCTTTACTGAAGAGGCTGAGGGTAAAGGTCATGGACTGGCCAAGCATGTCTCCAGACCTTTGGGGCATCCTCAACGTAAGGTGGAGGAGCACAAAGTCTCGAATATCCGCCAGCTCCGTGATGTCGTCATGAAGGAGTGGAAAGCATTCCAGTGGCAACCTGTGAAGCTCTGGTGAACTCCATGCCCAGGAGGGTTAAGGCAGTTCTGATAAATAATGGTGGACACACAAAATATTGACACTTCAGGAACTTTCACTAAGGGGTGTACGCACTTTTGTGATACACTGTATGTCCACAGGGTCCCAGTAACATCCAACAATAAAATGGAACAGAAAAACAGTGATAACATCTAAGATATGAACTAAAAATATACTAAGCACTAATAGCATAAAAACATTATGACGAACACCCTGATGCATGCTCAATAATCCAGGTAGAAAAATCTAAAAAAAGCTGGTCCAGAGGACCAGACTTAGCTTTTTTTAGATTATGACGAACAGCAGCATGAACATGAGTCCCTATGAGCAGATGAGCAAGAATGATCAACAGCAACGTGAAACAGATCAGCAGCAACATGAAACAGATCAGCAACATGAAATAGATCAGCAGCAACATGAAACAGATCAGCAACATGAAACAGATCAGCAACAACATGAAACAGATCAGCAACATGAAACAGATCAGCAGCAACATGAAACAGATCAGCAGCAACATGAAACAGATCAGCAGCAACATGAAACAGATCAGCAGCAACATGAAACAGATCAGCAGCAACATGAAACAGATCAGCAGCAACATGAAACAGATCAGCAACAACATGAAACAGATCAGCAGCAACATGAAACAGATCAGCAGCAACATGAAACAGATCAGCAGCAACATGAAACAGATCAGCAGCAACATGAAACAGATCAGCAGCAACATGAAACAGATCAGCAGCAACATGAAACAGATCAGCAGCAACATGAAACAGATCAGCAAATGAAACAGATCAGACAACATGAAACAGATCAGCAGCAACATGAAACAGATCAGCAGCAACATGAAACAGATCAGCAGCAACATGAAACAGATCAGCAGCAACATGAAACAGATCAGCAGCAACATGAAACAGATCAGCAGCAACATGAAACAGATCAGCAGCAACATGAAACAGATCAGCAGCAACATGAAACAGATCAGCAGCAACATGAAACAGATCAGCAGCAACATGAAACAGATCAGTAGCAACATGAAACAGATCAGCAGCAACATGAAACAGATCAGCAGCAACATGAAACAGATCAGCAGCAACATGAAACAGATCAGCAGCAACATGAAACAGATCAGCAGCAACATGAAACAGATCAGCAGCAACATGAAACAGATCAGCAGCAACATGAAACAGATCAGCAGCAACATGAAACAGATCAGCAGCAACATGAAACAGATCAGCAGCAACATGAAACAGATCAGCAGCAACATGAAACAGATCAGCAGCAACATGAAACAGATCAGCAGCAACATGAAACAGATCAGCAGCAACATGAAACAGATCAGCAGCAACATGAAACAGATCAGCAGCAACATGAAACAGATCAGCAGCAACATGAAACAGATCAGCAGCAACATGAAACAGATCAGCAGCAACATGAAACAGATCAGCAGCAACATGAAACAGATCAGCAGCAACATGAAACAGATCAGCAGCAACATGAAACAGATCAGCAGCAACATGAAACAGATCAGCAGCAACATGAAACAGATCAGCAGCAACATGAAACAGATCAGCAGCAACATGAAACAGATCAGCAGCAACATGAAACAGATCAGCAGCAACATGAAACAGATCAGCAGCAACATGAAACAGATCAGCAGCAACATGAAACAGATCAGCAGCAACATGAAACAGATCAGCAGCAACATGAAACAGATCAGCAGCAACATGAAACAGATCAGCAGCAACATGAAACAGATCAGCAGCAACATGAAACAGATCAGCAGCAACATGAAACAGATCAGCAGCAACATGAAACAGATCAGCAGCAACATGAAACAGATCAGCAGCAACATGAAACAGATCAGCAGCAACATGAAACAGATCAGCAGCAACATGAAACAGATCAGCAGCAACATGAAACAGATCAGCAGCAACATGAAACAGATCAGCAGCAACATGAAACAGATCAGCAGCAACATGAAACAGATCAGCAGCAACATGAAACAGATCAGCAGCAACATGAAACAGATCAGCAGCAACATGAAACAGATCAGCAGCAACATGAAACAGATCAGCAGCAACATGAAACAGATCAGCAGCAACATGAAACAGATCAGCAGCAACATGAAACAGATCAGCAGCAACATGAAACAGATCAGCAGCAACATGAAACAGATCAGCAGCAACATGAAACAGATCAGCAGCAACATGAAACAGATCAGCAGCAACATGAAACAGATCAGCAGCAACATGAAACAGATCAGCAGCAACATGAAACAGATCAGCAACATGAAACAGATCAGCAGCAACATGAAACAGATCAGCAGCAACATGAAACAAGCAACATGAAACAGATCAGCAGCAACATGAAACAGATCAGCAGCAACATGAAACAGATCAGCAGCAACATGAAACAGATCAGCAGCAACATGAAACAGATCAGCAGCAACATGAAACAGATCAGCAGCAACATGAAACAGATCAGCAGCAACATGAAACAGATCAGCAGCAACATGAAACAGATCAGCAGCAACATGAAACAGATCAGCAGCAACATGAAACAGATCAGCAGCAACATGAAACAGATCAGCAGCAACATGAAACAGATCAGCAGCAACATGAAACAGATCAGCAGCAACATGAAACAGATCAGCAGCAACATGAAACAGATCAGCAGCAACATGAAACAGATCAGCAGCAACATGAAACAGATCAGCAGCAACATGAAACAGATCAGCAGCAACATGAAACAGATCAGCAGCAACATGAAACAGATCAGCAGCAACATGAAACAGATCAGCAGCAACATGAAACAGATCAGCAGCAACATGAAACAGATCAGCAGCAACATGAAACAGATCAGCAGCAACATGAAACAGATCAGCAGCAACATGAAACAGATCAGCAGCAACATGAAACAGATCAGCAGCAACATGAAACAGATCAGCAGCAACATGAAACAGATCAGCAGCAACATGAAACAGATCAGCAGCAACATGAAACAGATCAGCAGCAACATGAAACAGATCAGCAGCAACATGAAACAGATCAGCAGCAACATGAAACAGATCAGCAGCAACATGAAACAGATCAGCAGCAACATGAAACAGATCAGCAGCAACATGAAACAGATCAGCAGCAACATGAAACAGATCAGCAGCAACATGAAACAGATCAGCAGCAACATGAAACAGATCAGCAGCAACATGAAACAGATCAGCAGCAACATGAAACAGATCAGCAGCAACATGAAACAGATCAGCAGCAACATGAAACAGATCAGCAGCAACATGAAACAGATCAGCAGCAACATGAAACAGATCAGCAGCAACATGAAACAGATCAGCAGCAACATGAAACAGATCAGCAGCAACATGAAACAGATCAGCAGCAACATGAAACAGATCAGCAGCAACATGAAACAGATCAGCAGCAACATGAAACAGATCAGCAGCAACATGAAACAGATCAGCAGCAACATGAAACAGATCAGCAGCAACATGAAACAGATCAGCAGCAACATGAAACAGATCAGCAGCAACATGAAACAGATCAGCAGCAACATGAAACAGATCAGCAGCAACATGAAACAGATCAGCAGCAACATGAAACAGATCAGCAGCAACATGAAACAGATCAGCAACATGAAACAGATCAGCAGCAACATGAAACAGATCAGCAGCAACATGAAACAGATCAGCAGCAACATGAAACAGATCAGCAGCAACATGAAACAGATCAGCAGCAACATGAAACAGATCAGCAGCAACATGAAACAGATCAGCAGCAACATGAAACAGATCAGCAGCAACATGAAACAGATCAGCAGCAACATGAAACAGATCAGCAGCAACATGAAACAGATCAGCAGCAACATGAAACAGATCAGCAGCAACATGAAACAGATCAGCAGCAACATGAAACAGATCAGCAGCAACATGAAACAGATCAGCAGCAACATGAAACAGATCAGCAGCAACATGAAACAGATCAGCAGCAACATGAAACAGATCAGCAGCAACATGAAACAGATCAGCAGCAACATGAAACAGATCAGCAGCAACATGAAACAGATCAGCAGCAACATGAAACAGATCAGCAGCAACATGAAACAGATCAGCAGCAACATGAAACAGATCAGCAGCAACATGAAACAGATCAGCAGCAACATGAAACAGATCAGCAGCAACATGAAACAGATCAGCAGCAACATGAAACAGATCAGCAGCAACATGAAACAGATCAGCAGCAACATGAAACAGATCAGCAGCAACATGAAACAGATCAGCAGCAACATGAAACAGATCAGCAGCAACATGAAACAGATCAGCAGCAACATGAAACAGATCAGCAGCAACATGAAACAGATCAGCAGCAACATGAAACAGATCAGCAGCAACATGAAACAGATCAGCAGCAACATGAAACAGATCAGCAGCAACATGAAACAGATCAGCAGCAACATGAAACAGATCAGCAGCAACATGAAACAGATCAGCAGCAACATGAAACAGATCAGCAGCAACATGAAACAGATCAGCAGCAACATGAAACAGATCAGCAGCAACATGAAACAGATCAGCAGCAACATGAAACAGATCAGCAGCAACATGAAACAGATCAGCAGCAACATGAAACAGATCAGCAGCAACATGAAACAGATCAGCAGCAACATGAAACAGATCAGCAGCAACATGAAACAGATCAGCAGCAACATGAAACAGATCAGCAGCAACATGAAACAGATCAGCAGCAACATGAAACAGATCAGCAGCAACATGAAACAGATCAGCAGCAACATGAAACAGATCAGCAGCAACATGAAACAGATCAGCAGCAACATGAAACAGATCAGCAGCAACATGAAACAGATCAGCAGCAACATGAAACAGATCAGCAGCAACATGAAACAGATCAGCAGCAACATGAAACAGATCAGCAGCAACATGAAACAGATCAGCAGCAACATGAAACAGATCAGCAGCAACATGAAACAGATCAGCAGCAACATGAAACAGATCAGCAGCAACATGAAACAGATCAGCAGCAACATGAAACAGATCAGCAGCAACATGAAACAGATCAGCAGCAACATGAAACAGATCAGCAGCAACATGAAACAGATCAGCAGCAACATGAAACAGATCAGCAGCAACATGAAACAGATCAGCAGCAACATGAAACAGATCAGCAGCAACATGAAACAGATCAGCAGCAACATGAAACAGATCAGCAGCAACATGAAACAGATCAGCAGCAACATGAAACAGATCAGCAGCAACATGAAACAGATCAGCAGCAACATGAAACAGATCAGCAGCAACATGAAACAGATCAGCAGCAACATGAAACAGATCAGCAGCAACATGAAACAGATCAGCAGCAACATGAAACAGATCAGCAGCAACATGAAACAGATCAGCAGCAACATGAAACAGATCAGCAGCAACATGAAACAGATCAGCAGCAACATGAAACAGATCAGCAGCAACATGAAACAGATCAGCAGCAACATGAAACAGATCAGCAGCAACATGAAACAGATCAGCAGCAACATGAAACAGATCAGCAGCAACATGAAACAGATCAGCAGCAACATGAAACAGATCAGCAGCAACATGAAACAGATCAGCAGCAACATGAAACAGATCAGCAGCAACATGAAACAGATCAGCAGCAACATGAAACAGATCAGCAGCAACATGAAACAGATCAGCAGCAACATGAAACAGATCAGCAGCAACATGAAACAGATCAGCAGCAACATGAAACAGATCAGCAGCAACATGAAACAGATCAGCAGCAACATGAAACAGATCAGCAGCAACATGAAACAGATCAGCAGCAACATGAAACAGATCAGCAGCAACATGAAACAGATCAGCAGCAACATGAAACAGATCAGCAGCAACATGAAACAGATCAGCAGCAACATGAAACAGATCAGCAGCAACATGAAACAGATCAGCAGCAACATGAAACAGATCAGCAGCAACATGAAACAGATCAGCAGCAACATGAAACAGATCAGCAGCAACATGAAACAGATCAGCAGCAACATGAAACAGATCAGCAGCAACATGAAACAGATCAGCAGCAACATGAAACAGATCAGCAGCAACATGAAACAGATCAGCAGCAACATGAAACAGATCAGCAGCAACATGAAACAGATCAGCAGCAACATGAAACAGATCAGCAGCAACATGAAACAGA
>JBBPBX010106695.1:0-11404 GCA_038048925.1 Garcialebias charrua
GTAGCCTGGTAGACCGCGCAGGTGAGCTCATTTCCGACGCGATGGAACCCCGAGCGACCCTGTGCCGGAGGCTCTACCCGCGGACCGGTCCGTCCGACGGCCTCGGCAGTCAGGTTCTCCAGCTCCCTGGAGCTTCCCAGTCGGCGCCCGGCTCCACGCCCTGCGGCGGAGCTGGGGCCTCGTCCTATCCAGGCAGGGAGTCCCGCGGTGGGGCTTCCGCTCAGCATCGGCCCCCCTGGTTCTCAGCGGAGCTCCGGCGCGCGCCGGGGACCTTCCGCTGGCTCTATCCCGAAAACGGTGCGTCCTACGGACTCGGTAGCCTGGTAGACCGCGCAGGTGAACTCATTTCCGACGCGACGGACCCCCGAGTGACCCTGTGCCGGAGGCTCTACCCGCGGACCGGTCCGTCCGACGGCCTCGGCAGCTCGGTTCTCCAGCTCTCCGGAGCTTCCCTGGTGGCGCCCGGCTCCACGCCCTGCGGCGGAGCTGGGGCCTCGTCCTCCAGCCCCCCCTGGTCACTTCGATCGACTAGCAAACGCGGCCCGTCCTCGTGGAGGCTCTACTGGCCCGACGGCCTCGGTAGCTAGGTTCTCCATCGCATGCGGGCTCACCTCCAGCGACCGGGCAAGGCCGGTGGCGCTCGAGCGGGCGTCCGCTCGTCCAGCCTCCGGGCCCTGGCCGCGACCCATCGGTAGCGAGGCCGAGACGACCGGTCTGTCCCAGTGGTAAGGCGAGGAGCTCCGGCGCGCGCCGGGACCCGGCTCCGGACAGGGCGGAGCGCGGCCCCCCCCGGCACTGCGCGATCGGACTCCGAAACACCCGTTTCTCTTAAACTCAGTTGGCGGTGCGATCTCCCGGCTCTCACGGACGGCCGGGGACCGCGTGGGCTCGCGGATGACTCCGGACCCCACATGGTTGCCCCGTTGTCGGCTCGCCTGTAGCGGAGTCGGTGCGTATGCTACCCCGACGCGGACCCTCCACGGCGCTCGGCCCCTCCGGGGGACGGGCGACGCTGGGCCCCGGCGGGATGCCGTCGCATCGTCTCCCTTGTGCGTATGCTACCCCGACGCGGACCCTCCACGGCGCGCGGCCCCTCCAGGGGACGGGCGACGCTGGGCCCCGGCGGGATGCCGTCGCATCGTCTCCCTTGTGCGTATGCTACCCCGACGCGACCCTCCACGGCGCACGGCCCCTCCGGGGGACGGACGCCGCTGGGCCGCGGCGGGATGCCGTCGCCATTGTTCCGTCGGGCGTATGCTACCCCGACGCGACCCTCCACGGCGCGCGGCCCCTTCGGGGGACGTGCGACGCTGGGCCGCGGCGGGATGCCGTCGCCATTGCGTATGCTACCTCGACGCGACCCTCCACGGCGCACGGCCCCTCCGGGGGACGGGCGACGCTGGGCCGCGGCGGGATGCCGTCGCAGTGTTCCGTCGTCGCGACCTTCCACGTGGCACGGCCCCTCCGGGGGACGGGCGACGCTGGGCCGCGGCGGCGGGGCCGACGTAGCTGGGGGAGCCGCTGGCCTGCCGCGCAGCTGGGGCTCTCTGGTTGATCCTGCCAGTAGCATATGCTCGTCACTAAGCCATGCGGGCGACGCTGGGTCGCGCGGGCATCGTCCGTCTCGTTGGGTTCCGTCGACACGACCCTCCACGGCGCACGCTCCCCCCCTCCGGGGTGGACGGGCGACGCTGGGCCGTGGCGGTGGGGCCGGTGCGTATGCATGTCGAAGGGACCCTCCACGGCGCACGTTCCCCCCTCCGGGGGGGACGGGCGACGCTGGTTGGGCACCGGCGGCCTGCCGTCGCATTGTTCCGTCGGCGTGACTCTCCACGAGCCTCCGTGCGATCAACTGGGATGGATGGCTGCCTAGTATGTCGAAGTCAATTCTGCCCTTTGTGGCAGGTGACTCCTACCGGGCACTGCTGGCCCCCAACCGGTCGCACAGGTGACGTTGGGCCACGGCGGCGGGGCCGACGCTCGGTCCTTAGTCTCGGACGCGTCTGCCCGTCGGCTGCGTCTCCGACGGCTCTACCGTCTCCATTCAACGTGCGACGCGCACGGACCACCGATGACAGAGTCTCGGCGCGTGCTGGGACTTAGGCTCTCTGCCAGGTTGGAGGTGGGTGACCTCCAGGAGAGGGGGCCAGGTAGCTGGGGCGGTAAACGATGACAGAGTCTTGGCGCGGGCTGGGACTTAGGCTCTGTCAGGCTGGAGGTGGGTGACCTCCAGGAGAGGGAGCCAGGTAGCTGGGGGCGGTAACCGATGACGGTGTCTCAGCGCGGGCTGGGACTTAGGCTCTGCCAGGCTGGAGGTGGGAGACCTCCAGGAGAGGGGGCCAGGTAGCTGGGGCGGTAACCGATGACGGAGTCTCGGCGCGGGCTGGGACTTAGGCTCTGCCAGGCTGGAGGTGGGAGACCTCCAGGAGAGGGGGCCAGGTAGACGGGAGCGGCGTCCCATGATAGAGTCTCGGCGCGGGCTGGGACTTAGGCTATGCCAGGCTCTGCCAGGCTGGAGGTGGGAGACCTCCAGGAGAGGGGGCCAGGTAGCAGGGAACGCTGAAGGGCCATGGAACACCAGTACCACAGAGAGTTCACAGAGTTTTTGGTTGGTGCACCAGGACCATGGAGGTCTGGGCGGCGCGGATCTCTGGTCTTAACCCAGGGATGGTGTTTAAGTGTGGGTACGCAGGTTCGGCTGGTGCTCGAGGTTCTGGAGGTGGCAGAGCTCCAGGGATGAGGAGGCCGGGTTCGTGGGGAGCGTGTCCGAGAAGGGGAGGGTGCGTGGGACACGAGACTTAAGCCCTCCCCTGTAAAGTACCATAGACTGTTAGTCTATTTTTGGTTGGAGCACCAGCACCACAGGTTTTTAGTTGGAACACCAGGACCACGGAGGTCTGGGCGGCGCGGATAGCTTGTCTTAACCCAGGGAGGGTGCTTAAGTGTGGGTCTGCAGGTTCGAACGGTGCGCAAGGTTCCTGGTTCTAGGCAGGGAGGGGGCTCCGGCTGGGGTTTTACCCGAGTATGGAGTACCGAAGGCGGGCATGTTTGGCACTGGGGGTCCGCCGGTTCTGGACCTCCAGGGTGCAGGTGGAGGATCTGCAGCCAGGACCAAGCGCTCCCTCCCTGGGTGAAGTCCCAGGTAGCCCCCCAGGGTGCGTACGGACCAGGCTTCCCCTAACTCTGTGCAACCCATTCCCTAACCTGTCCCCTAACCCCATTTAGGGGACGCGTTTTGTACGGCCGTTGGAAACGGCCACGCAAACCGGGGGGTGTTGCGGGGAAACGGTGGGTGGCAGCCGGGTCCGGCGGTGTGGGTGTGTGGTCTGGGTCCCCCCCGAGGCATCGGACCAGGATAGACGGCCAGGGTGTCCCCAGGGAAGTGTCCAGGGCCTGGGACATGTCCCCCGGAGGAGCGAAACAGCTGCCCGGGGCAGGTTCACCTGGGTGTGGGGGGGAGACGGTGGGTGGCAGCCGGGTCCGGCGGTGTGGGTGTGTGGTCTGGGTCCCCCCCGAGGCAGCGCCCCATGATAGACGGCCAGGGTGTCCCCAGGGAAGTGTCCAGGGCCTGGGACATGTCCCCGGAGGAGTGAAACGGCCGCCCTGGGCACCTTCTCCGGGGTGTGGGGGGTGAGACGGTGGGTGGCCGCCGGGTCTGGAGGTCTGGGTGTATGGTCTGGGTCCCCACCTATGCAGCGCCCCATGATAGACGGCCAGGGTGTCCCCAGGGAAGTGTCCAGGGCCTGGGACATGTCCCCGGAGGAGCGAATCGGCCGCCCGGGGCAG
The DNA here is from genome assembly GCA_038048925.1 of Garcialebias charrua. Classification (NCBI taxonomy): domain Eukaryota; kingdom Metazoa; phylum Chordata; class Actinopteri; order Cyprinodontiformes; family Rivulidae; genus Garcialebias; species Garcialebias charrua. The sequence goes on from JBBPBX010106695.1 coordinate 3,787, forward strand.
GTTCTCCGGGGTGTGTGGGGGGAGACGGTGTGTGGCCGCCGGGTCTGGAGGTCTGGGTGTATGGTCTGGGTCCCCACCTATGCAGCGCCCCATGATAGACGGCCAGGGTGTCCCCAGGGAAGTGTCCAGGGCCTGGGACATGTCCCCGGAGGAGCGAATCGGCCGCCCGGGGCAGGTTCTCCGGGGTGTGGGGGGGAGACGGTGGGTGGCCGCCGGGTCTGGAGGTATGGGTGTATGGTCTGGGTCCCCACCTATGCAGCGCCCCATGATAGACGGCCAGGGTGTCCCCAGGGAAGTGTCCAGGGCCTGGGACATGTCCCCGGAGGAGCGAATCGGCCGCCCGGGGCAGGTTCTCCGGGGTGTGTGGGGGGAGACGGTGGGTGGCCGCCGGGTCTGGAGGTATGGGTGTATGGTCTGGGTCCCCACCTATGCAGCGCCCCATGATAGACGGCCAGGGTGTCCCCAGGGAAGTGTCCAGGGCCTGGGACATGTCCCCGGAGGAGTGAAACGGCCGCCCGGGGCACCTTCTCCGGGGTGTGGGGGGTGAGACGGTGTGTGGCCGCCGGGTCTGGAGGTCTGGGTGTATGGTCTGGGTCCCCACCTATGCAGCGCCCCATGATAGACGGCCAGGGTGTCCCCAGGGAAGTGTCCAGGGCCTGGGACATGTCCCCGGAGGAGCGAATCGGCCGCCCGGGGCAGGTTCTCCGGGGTGTGTGGGGGGAGACGGTGGGTGGCCGCCGGGTCTGGAGGTATGGGTGTATGGTCTGGGTCCCCACCTATGCAGCGCCCCATGATAGACGGCCAGGGTGTCCCCAGGGAAGTGTCCAGGGCCTGGGACATGTCCCCAGAGGAGCGAATCGGCCGCCCGGGGCAGGTTCACCTGGGTGTGGGGGGGAGACGGTGGGTGGCAGCCGGGTCCGGCGGTGTGGGTGTGTGGTCTGGGTCCCCCCCGAGGCATCGGACCAGGATAGACGGCCAGGGTGTCCCCAGGGAAGTGTCCAGGGCCTGGGACATGTCCCCCGGAGGAGCGAAACAGCTGCCCGGGGCAGGTTCACCTGGGTGTGGGGGGGAGACGGTGGGTGGCAGCCGGGTCCGGCGGTGTGGGTGTGTGGTCTGGGTCCCCCCCGAGGCAGCGCCCCATGATAGACGGCCAGGGTGTCCCCAGGGAAGTGTCCAGGGCCTGGGACATGTCCCCAGAGGAGCGAATCGGCCGCCCGGGGCAGGTTCACCTGGGTGTGGGGGGGAGACGGTGGGTGGCAGCCGGGTCCGGCGGTGTGGGTGTGTGGTCTGGGTCCCCCCCGAGGCATCGGACCAGGATAGACGGCCAGGGTGTCCCCAGGGAAGTGTCCAGGGCCTGGGACATGTCCCCCGGAGGAGCGAAACAGCTGCCCGGGGCAGGTTCACCTGGGTGTGGGGGGGAGACGGTGGGTGGCAGCCGGGTCCGGCGGTGTGGGTGTGTGGTCTGGGTCCCCCCCGAGGCAGCGCCCCATGATAGACGGCCAGGGTGTCCCCAGGGAAGTGTCCAGGGCCTGGGACATGTCCCCGGAGGAGTGAAACGGCCGCCCTGGGCACCTTCTCCGGGGTGTGGGGGGTGAGACGGTGGGTGGCCGCCGGGTCTGGAGGTCTGGGTGTATGGTCTGGGTCCCCACCTATGCAGCGCCCCATGATAGACGGCCAGGGTGTCCCCAGGGAAGTGTCCAGGGCCTGGGACATGTCCCCGGAGGAGCGAATCGGCCGCCCGGGGCAGGTTCTCCGGGGTGTGGCGGGGGAGACGGTGGGTGGCCGCCGGGTCTGGAGGTATGGGTGTGTGGTCTGGGTCCCCACCTATGCAGCGCCCCATGATAGACGGCCAGGGTGTCCCCAGGGAAGTGTCCAGGGCCTGGGACATGTCCCCGGAGGAGTGAAACGGCCGCCCTGGGCACCTTCTCCGGGGTGTGGGGGGTGAGACGGTGGGTGGCCGCCGGGTCTGGAGGTCTGGGTGTATGGTCTGGGTCCCCACCTATGCAGCGCCCCATGATAGACGGCCAGGGTGTCCCCAGGGAAGTGTCCAGGGCCTGGGACATGTCCCCGGAGGAGCGAATCGGCCGCCCGGGGCAGGTTCTCCGGGGTGTGGCGGGGGAGACGGTGGGTGGCCGCCGGGTCTGGAGGTATGGGTGTGTGGTCTGGGTCCCCACCTATGCAGCGCCCCATGATAGACGGCCAGGGTGTCCCCAGGGAAGTGTCCAGGGCCTGGGACATGTCCCCGGAGGAGTGAAACGGCCGCCCTGGGCACCTTCTCCGGGGTGTGGGGGGTGAGACGGTGGGTGGCCGCCGGGTCTGGAGGTCTGGGTGTATGGTCTGGGTCCCCACCTATGCAGCGCCCCATGATAGACGGCCAGGGTGTCCCCAGGGAAGTGTCCAGGGCCTGGGACATGTCCCCGGAGGAGTGAAACGGCCGCCCGGGGCACCTTCTCCGGGGTGTGGGGGGTGAGACGGTGTGTGGCCGCCGGGTCCGGAGGTCTGGGTGTATGGTCTGGGTCCCCCCCGAGGCAGCGCCCCATGATAGACGGCCAGGGTGTCCCCAGGGAAGTGTCCAGGGCCTGGGACATGTCCCCCGGAGGAGCGAAACAGCCTCCTGGGGCAGGTTCTCCGGGGTGTGGGGGGTGAGACGGTGTGTGGCCGCCGGGTCCGGAGGTCTGGGTGTATGGTCTGGGTCCCCACCTATGCAGCGCCCCATGATAGACGGCCAGGGTGTCCCCAGGGAAGTGTCCAGGGCCTGGGACATGTCCCCGGAGGTGCGAATCGGCCGCCCGGGGCAGGTTCAACGGGGTGTGGGGGGGGGAGAGGGTGAGTGGCCGCCGGGTCCGGAGGTATGGGTGTATGGTCTGGGTCCCCACCTAGGCAGCGCCCCATGATAGACGGCCAGGGTGTCCCCCGGGAAGTGTCCAGGCCCTGGGAGGGGTGAATCTGCCGCCCGGGGCACCTTCAACGGTGGCTCCCCGGGGCTAGGAAAGTGCCAGAAACACCTGCCTAGGATCGTTGCGAAGGTCTCGCCGAGACCTTCGCAACGATGCAAGCCCCGTATTTTTAGCACGTTCCTAGCCCAAGTTAGCGTTTTGAAATTACAGGTAGTCCTCGACTTACGCCAGCGGCGCCTCATGGCTCCGGTACCCATACGGGTGACCCAAGCTGTCGTGTGATGCCTTTTTCTGGGGCTCGAGAGCGAGAGCTTTCCAACGCAGCGAGAACCGCGTCTCTACGCCCTTCCTAGCCTGAGATATATGCGGATGGACGAGCCGCTGCGCCTGCCGTATTGTCCGCATACGAGGCCCACCCTCCGATTTTAAAATGGAGCTACGGCATAAAACTTGACCTCTATTCACATCTACGGACTGAGCCCGTTCCAACCCGACCCTCGGTTTCCCCTTAGCACGAACGGCGGGCGAGATACGGGCGTCTAAAGGTCCGTTGTCAAACGGCCACAACTTCGTGAAAAATTGAGCTACGGCGTAATGCTTGACATTTTTCCGCATCTACGGACCTATTGGATCCAAAGCCGACGGTCGGCTTCCCCGTAGCACCAACGGCGGGCGAGATACGGGCGTATGAAAGTCCGAGGTAAAACAACTATTTTTCAAGCGGCCGTATCTCTGCCATCCGACGGGCTACACCATAAACCATGCCGTTTTTCCGCATCGCCAGACCGAGACCTTTAATTTGGTATGCTCCTTTTTACGATAGCACCAAAATTGAGAGAGATACGGGCGTTTAAAGTCGAAAAACGGGCGAAAAGTGAGCGTTGATGGGTGACCCAAGCCGTTCTCCGGGGTGTGGGGGGGGGGAGAGGGTGAGTGGCCGCCCGGTCCGGAGGTCTGGGTGTATGGTCTGGGTCTCCAGTGAGGCACCGGAGCAGGTTAGCCCCCGAGGCTGGCCCCCAGGCAGGCTCCAGGCCCTGGGAGGGGTGAATCTGCCGCCCGGGGCACCTTCAACGGTGGCTCCCCGGGGCTAGGAAAGTGCCAGAAACACCTGCCTAGGATCGTTGCGAAGGTCTCGCCGAGACCTTCGCAACGATGCAAGCCCCGTATTTTTAGCACGTTCCTAGCCCAAGTTAGCGTTTTGAAATTACAGGTAGTCCTCGACTTACGCCAGCGGCGCCTCATGGCTCCGGTACCCATACGGGTGACCCAAGCTGTTGTGTGATGACTTTTTCTGGGGCTCGAGAGCGAGAGCTTTCCAACGCAGCGAGAACCGCGTCTCTACGCCCTTCCTAGCCTGAGATATATGCGGATGGACGAGCCGCTGCGCCTGCCGTATTGTCCGCATACGAGGCCCACCCTCCGATTTTAAAATGGAGCTACGGCATAAAACTTGACCTCTATTCACATCTACGGACTGAGCCCGTTCCAACCCGACCCTCTGTTTCCCCGTAGCACGAACGGCGGGCGAGATACGGGCGTCTAAAGGTCCGTTGTCAAACGGCCACAACTTCATGAAAAATGGAGCTACGGCATAAAACTTGGTATTTTTCCGCATCTACGGACTGAGCCCGTTCCAACCCGACCCTCGGTTTCCCCGTAGCACGAACGGCGGGCGAGATACGGGCGTTTAAAAAGCAGTCGAAAATCAACTATTTTTCAAACGGCCGTATCTCTGCCGTACGACGAGCTAGACCAAGCAGCTCGACACCCATCCGCACCGCCAGACCCAGACCTTTAATTCGGCCTGCTCGGATTTCCGTTAGACCGAAAATTGAGAGAGATACGGGCGTTCGTTGGCCAAAAACGGCGAAAAACGGGTGTTTTTTGACCCGATTTCAAACGTCCATAACTCGGTGAAAAATCGAGCTAGGACGTAAAACTCGACGTTATTCCGCATCTACAGACCGAGAGCTTCAATTCGGCCTGCTCGGTTTCCTTCTAGCCCCAAAATTGGCCGAGATACGGTCGTTTGAAAATCGACGAAATCGACGAACCCTTGGCCTGAAAAAACGTCTGAAAATTTTGACGTTTCTCAGGCAGGGGTTTTCTCTACTTAACGTCAAACGTGCATTTTAGACGTTTTTTCAGGAGACCTTTTGAAGAATTTGCCTGTTTTTGACGTTTCTCAGGGGAGGTTTGGCCAACCCTGAAAACACCCACCGGAACGATTTCAGAAACCCAGTTTTTAAGACACTTAGAAAAAATCCGCTTAAATTTTTCTCTCCATGCACTAAGTGTTTGACCTCCAGGGATGCCAAGGGAGTTCCCTGACTGCCCGATCCGACTTTTGCTGAGTTTCTGTGGGTTTTGGAAGGTTTCGGCGCACCTTTAAACGCGATTATCTGGTTTTGTGGAGCTCGGCCGGCCATGTCGGAGCGACGAGTGCGTCCGCCTCGTCGTTACCGACCTTGGGCACGATGTTTCTGCCCTGGTACATGGTTCCGTCGGTCCAGAGCGGACCTCCAGGGCGCCCCGGGGGCCTTTCTGGTTCGTGTACCCAGCAATGGAGCCTCGTTCTGGGGCTTCTGAGCAGCGATGGCCGGCCTGGTTCTCAGTGGAGCTCCGGCGCGCGCCGGGGACCTTCGGATGGCTTTATCCGGAAAACGAAGCGTCTGGCGGACTTTTCGTCTGTAGACCGCGGGCGCGGTTATTAATTTCCCACGCAACGCCCAACGTGGGAACCCCGGACCGCCTCGTCCGGAGCCGGTACCGGTCCGCCAGACCCTCCGGGGTCCAGCTCGTCATCGCGTGCCCAGGCAGGGAGCCCTGCGGTGGGGTTTCCTCTCAGCATCAGTCCCCCTGGTTCTCAGCGGAGCTCCGGCGCGCGCCGGGGACCTTCCGCTGGCTCTATCCCGAAAACGGTGCGTCCTACGGACTCGGTAGCCTGGTAGACCGCGCAGGTGAGCTCATTTCCGACGCGATGGAACCCCGAGCGACCCTGTGCCGGAGGCTCTACCCGCGGACCGGTCCGTCCGACGGCCTCGGCAGTCAGGTTCTCCAGCTCCCTGGAGCTTCCCAGTCGGCGCCCGGCTCCACGCCCTGCGGCGGAGCTGGGGCCTCGTCCTATCCAGGCAGGGAGTCCCGCGGTGGGGCTTCCGCTCAGCATCGGCCCCCCTGGTTCTCAGCGGAGCTCCGGCGCGCGCCGGGGACCTTCCGCTGGCTCTATCCCGAAAACGGTGCGTCCTACGGACTCGGTAGCCTGGTAGACCGCGCAGGTGAACTCATTTCCGACGCGACGGACCCCCGAGTGACCCTGTGCCGGAGGCTCTACCCGCGGACCGGTCCGTCCGACGGCCTCGGCAGCTCGGTTCTCCAGCTCTCCGGAGCTTCCCTGGTGGCGCCCGGCTCCACGCCCTGCGGCGGAGCTGGGGCCTCGTCCTCCAGCCCCCCCTGGTCACTTCGATCGACTAGCAAACGCGGCCCGTCCTCGTGGAGGCTCTACTGGCCCGACGGCCTCGGTAGCTAGGTTCTCCATCGCATGCGGGCTCACCTCCAGCGACCGGGCAAGGCCGGTGGCGCTCGAGCGGGCGTCCGCTCGTCCAGCCTCCGGGCCCTGGCCGCGACCCATCGGTAGCGAGGCCGAGACGACCGGTCTGTCCCAGTGGTAAGGCGAGGAGCTCCGGCGCGCGCCGGGACCCGGCTCCGGACAGGGCGGAGCGCGGCCCCCCCCGGCACTGCGCGATCGGACTCCGAAACACCCGTTTCTCTTAAACTCAGTTGGCGGTGCGATCTCCCGGCTCTCACGGACGGCCGGGGACCGCGTGGGCTCGCGGATGACTCCGGACCCCACATGGTTGCCCCGTTGTCGGCTCGCCTGTAGCGGAGTCGGTGCGTATGCTACCCCGACGCGGACCCTCCACGGCGCTCGGCCCCTCCGGGGGACGGGCGACGCTGGGCCCCGGCGGGATGCCGTCGCATCGTCTCCCTTGTGCGTATGCTACCCCGACGCGGACCCTCCACGGCGCGCGGCCCCTCCAGGGGACGGGCGACGCTGGGCCCCGGCGGGATGCCGTCGCATCGTCTCCCTTGTGCGTATGCTACCCCGACGCGACCCTCCACGGCGCACGGCCCCTCCGGGGGACGGACGCCGCTGGGCCGCGGCGGGATGCCGTCGCCATTGTTCCGTCGGGCGTATGCTACCCCGACGCGACCCTCCACGGCGCGCGGCCCCTTCGGGGGACGTGCGACGCTGGGCCGCGGCGGGATGCCGTCGCCATTGCGTATGCTACCTCGACGCGACCCTCCACGGCGCACGGCCCCTCCGGGGGACGGGCGACGCTGGGCCGCGGCGGGATGCCGTCGCAGTGTTCCGTCGTCGCGACCTTCCACGTGGCACGGCCCCTCCGGGGGACGGGCGACGCTGGGCCGCGGCGGCGGGGCCGACGTAGCTGGGGGAGCCGCTGGCCTGCCGCGCAGCTGGGGCTCTCTGGTTGATCCTGCCAGTAGCATATGCTCGTCACTAAGCCATGCGGGCGACGCTGGGTCGCGCGGGCATCGTCCGTCTCGTTGGGTTCCGTCGACACGACCCTCCACGGCGCACGCTCCCCCCCTCCGGGGTGGACGGGCGACGCTGGGCCGTGGCGGTGGGGCCGGTGCGTATGCATGTCGAAGGGACCCTCCACGGCGCACGTTCCCCCCTCCGGGGGGGACGGGCGACGCTG
>JBBPBX010106696.1:0-11404 GCA_038048925.1 Garcialebias charrua
CTGTGTTTCACTGCTGTGTCAAAGGTGCAATCTCGGGTCACAGAGACTTCTTTTAATTTTGTTAATTCAAATGTTATCAAATGAATAATTTTATTTGTAAGAGCATCAGTACATTTTAATGTCAGATAAATCAAATACTCTGCTTAATTCAAAATGTTGTACATGGAGGATTTCTCCTCTCCTCTCGAACTTGCATGTGAAGATAAAAGGAACACTTTATCTCATTCATTTTAGCTTGAGCTCAGGACAATCTAGACATCCAGAGACTTTTGTTTTTGTCCTATTTAATAATCAAGCTATTATCATTAATAGGTCCCATATGTGATGCTTAATGACGTTGTTTTAATCAAACCAACAGTATTTTGTTAAAGTGTTAAAGCAAAGGAATCAGTTTTATGATAAAATGCTGACATCTGAAACTAACACTTTATCTTTCTGACAAACTAATCTTTTGACCCCCTTTCAACATGTTGATGTCATCCTCACATCAACTTATGATGCCATTCGGCCAATCAGAAAGAACACATTTTCTGGGTCACGTCTCAGTTAAAACCTTCACATCTTACTTTCTCTGGAAGTCTGCTGGAGTAAGCCTCAAACTATGGTCTTCTCCAAAGAACTGATGATCGTCTAGTCACACGCTAAGGACACGTCATTCAGTTAAAAGATTTATAACATGCCTGTTATAAATCTATTTCAAGCCGTGAAAAGCTCTCTTTTATTGACATTCCTTTAAGGAACGTCTTATCTTGGAAACACCACCAGGAGCTGCCGTTACTTTCGGTTCGAGTCAAGGCGCACGTCTGGAGACGCTGAGAATGGTAAACGAACTGACCAAACTGGACCGAGGGAGACTGACCATCTTCACGAGGTAACAAGTCGTCAAATGCTTTGCCAAGGGTACCAACGTGTAGCTTTAATCGGCCGGAGAACTGCCATGTTTCTGGTTAAAACACATCAAGATAACTCCCTGACTCTTAACTTTTCTTCCTCCATAAATTTCTCCTCCTAAATCTTTCCCTCTCTATCTAAGCTGGAAACTATTTTAAGCTGAAATGCCCACAGACTAAATATGTTAACATCCAATATTTATGTCTGTTGTGTTAAATTTAAGTTTGCTGACGTATTAATTTGAAAGAAAGTGAAATCATGTCAATCAAGTGTAATGGTGTTAATTTAGTTGATTTATTTTAAATAAATGATAGTGTCTCTTTGACATATCAAACTAAGTTAACGTCTTTGTCACTTAATGGCTTTGTGTATTTATCCATCATAAAGATCACAGAAATATTGGGTAAACTGAAAAAGAACAGAATCCGTGAATTTACTATTCAATCTGAATAAGTAGATTAATTAAGATAAAAAGGAGATCAGTATTAATATTGACCTCCTCATTAATTCTTACATCTGGTGGCCTTCGTACGTGGTTCTGAAAGTTTATTGATTTCTGTGGTTTCTCATGAACTGTAACGTCATGTTTGCATAAGTGGATCCAAGTTTTAAACTCTGAGGATAATGATTTTGGCTGGAAGTGTTCAAGACAGGCAGATTCTGCATGTTTTTATCATTTGAAGCTGAGAGATTGTTATTGTTCAACTCCTTAACACGCTGTTGGAAGCTTTTAGGTGAGGTTTTTGTAAGCCCGTGGTCTGTGTTCTGGTCCTGTTCGGTCCAGTTCACACAGACTCCTGTACAAAGCTTTGTTTGACCGCCGAGTCAAAAGCCTGAAAGCTACTTTAACATCTACAAGATTGCTGTGTGTGGTATTTTTGCAAGTTAGCGCAGGTCGAAAAAGCATATTACTGTAGAACGTGTCGGCTGGGTTCTGTCAGACCCGTTTCCTGCTCCATTGAAAAGTGGACCGGAACCGACCTTGAAGTGGCTCCGAGCGAGTCCGTGTTTGTTCTGCAGCTGAAGTGCTGGGTTACTGAATGTAGCTAAGTCGTGCCTGTTTTAATTGTGATTGCCACGTTTCAGAATTTTGGGAAGTTAACTTATAGCGTTTGAGTTGTTTAAGAGTCTGGAGTTGCGTGCTAGGCTAACGTTACATGGACGTGTCCTACACGTTGTTTATGAGCTGTGATTGGATGAACGAGAGCTGTGAGCTGTCAATCACTCTTGTGGCGAACGCTGATTCGCTGTTGTGTGCTGTCAATCACTCTTGTGGCGAACGCTGATTCGCTGTTGTGAGCTGTCAATCACGTCGCACGCCGTTGCGACCAGCCCACTTTGTCGTCATTTCCGGCGCTACATTGGTCGAAGGTGAGAAACTACATTCGCCATTAATGCTTGGAGATTGAACTACATATGCTGTGATTGATTTGTTGACGTCACGTATGTTGTAGCGAGCTCCGCCTCGCTCACGTAAGAAGCTGGTGACGCGCTACGCACGCTGCGTTGGCCCGCCCATTCTTGTCGTCATTTCCTGATGCACATTGAGTGACAATCAGACGCAGTTCACACACACACGCTGACAGAACAAACTGAGTTTCACTGAGAGTTTAAACATTCTTTAAAGCCATCTAAACTGTCTAACACCAGAGATTTGTCTCTGACAAGAACGCGGTTCGAGCGTTTATCACTGATACACTAGAAACTAACTCTGAAAAGGTTGTTTTTAGTTTAAATACTGATTAGAAAAATCAGTTTCCTCGTGATTAAAATTAAGACTCGAAGCTGCCCCCTGTTGGTTAAAAGACGTTGACAGATGAGTTTTCTTAAAAAACATCATAAAAAGTCAGCATTTTTATGGTGAGTTACCAGCTTTTAAATTTGTTCTGTACACAAACAATAACTCCTGTTTATTTTAAATAAATTATTTGGAATAACAGAGGTACAGACAAACATTTTTGCTTATTTTAAATACGAAAGAATTTAAAATAACAAACAAAAGTACATGTCTGCCTGCCTGGGAGGAGTCGACGAGGGACACGCCCCCAGAAACCATCTTGGCTACAGCAAACTGGTTGGTCCACATAAGTTGCTTACTTGGTGGGTTAACTTCAGTGTGCTTTGGACTACTCTGACTGAGGAAGCCCTCTGGAGTGAGGGTGAAACGTTTCTGCTAAAAAGAAACTGTCCAGATGAACTGATTGAGAATGAGCGGATTTGATACCTGGACTATTGAGAATTAACTTTCTTAAACAAAAGTACAGTTTTCACTCCAGATAACTGAATTTTTTTTTCCTCTCTTCCTTCTCTCTGACACATCACCTCCCAGTTATCCTGTGTACATTTAAACTTTCCTGTTTATTTTCAAATAGTGAAAAGTTTAGAGTAACGAATACAGAGCATCTTTTATTTTTATTTTCACTGAAAATCCAGATAAAAGATGGCAGGCGCAGAGGGTGAGACCCCTAACACCACTGATACGGGGCAGCTTGTGCCAACTGAAGGCCACGACCCGACCAAAGAAGATTGGATCGAACGTGCCTTATTTTCACTCACAGGGTCCATCACAAACTATCATGAAGAGACACAGTTGATGGAGGAAGCAGATGTGGACAGAGCATTAAAAACTGTAACAGCTGGAACCACAACGGCTGAAAAGAAAGCAGACAAAGATAAACGTTTGGCTAAATTAAGCCTTCTGTTAAAGGCCAAGCTAGACTTTGAAACTGCTGTACGCCGGGCTGTCTCTACATCATGTTTAACAGCACAAATGGAGGTTGCCACTTTACAGCAGGAGGTAAAGAGTTTAACACAGTCGAGTATTGGCAGCGCTGAACAAACGCGTAGTCTCTACGAAGAATGCAAAGTGTTAAAAAGGGATTTTGACCAATCACAAGTTGATTTGGAAAAATGTGTGGTGGAGAAGGATAAGTATTACCATCAATACAAGTCGATTCAGGCGGATTGTGGGGAGGCACGAGACGCGCTGGAAAAATGCACGGACACCCTGGAATCATTATCACTACGGTACACAAGGCTGCAAGAAGATTATAGAAAATCACAAGAACAGCACATGATGTTACAACGTGAAAATGATGGGTTAAAAGTCCAACTGAATAGTTGTAAAATAGAGCGTGCATCAGCAATGAACAAACTCTTTGAAGAAGAGAGAAAATGTTTGGGTCTCATGAGTAAACACCTTGAGAACTCACCGCCTCCGCTGCCTCCTCCCATACCTGATGACCTACTCCCTCCTCCACCGCCCCCGCCCATGCCAGATGCACTACTCCCTCCAACACCACCGCGCCGTCCCTTAGGGCCTCTAAAACCGACAATCCCACCGGATGCACCGGTGGGTGGATCTGATAATAACCCACAAATACCTCTATCAATGGCTGAACTACGGAATATGGCGAAAAGCATTCAAACCTTCGCCCCTGGCCCAATGGGCTCACACGAAACCAAGATCTATCTCGAGGACCTTGATTTCCAGCTTCAACGTTTCCCAGAAGCTACAGATGATGATAGAATCTGTCTGTTAAGGTTAACATCGGACAGGACGGTGCATGCTTTTATGAAGCGTCAACGAGAAGCAGTGATGAAAGACTACAGTCTTCTCTGTGCTGCGCTGATAAAGGAGTTTTCTCCTTGCACGGGGCCCGATGGCATCATAACAGCAGCTAACATCAAGCAAGGTAGGAATGAACACCCAAGGTCATATTATGACCGAATATTCCGTGCCTATTTCGGGGACAGATGCGAACCTGAAATGGAGGAGGAGGTAGGGTTTAAGTATATTTTCAGCCAAAACCTCTGCCCTGACATAAGAGAGAAAGTACATGTCAGCGCAAACTATAAACGGAGGTCCATCGAAGACATAAGAGAGTGCGCGATAGATGTTTTTACAGGTCGCACACCAAACAAAACACCCTTTGAAGTGTGTCCTGGTGAAAAGGTCAAATACCAAACGCTAGACCTTGAAGGAGCAAGAGCGCCAGCTCACTCTTTTAAGGAAGCCGAGAATAAGCAAAATTTCCAACCTGACAGACCGCAAAATGAAGGTGTCCGCTGGAACAAAGACCAAAAGGGGTCCAGAGACCCTAAGTGGTACAGGCCGCATCAAGAGGAAGAGCCCCATCAAAAAAGGAGGGCTTTCCAAAAGAAAAAGAAATATGGGTCCCAAGGTGACTCATATGGAAGAGGGCGGTCCCAGAGGGGACCCCCGAGCAATGCGCCAGATCCTGCACCTCAAACTGAACAGTCTGGGGCGAGGAAAAACCCACAGAAGTTCCAGAAAAAAGGCCCTAAACCTCTGTCTTCAGAAGAGATGGAGAACATACGTCGGTTGTTAGAAAGTTTGAAAAAAACAAACAAGGAAAACAAACCTGGAGTGATGTGTAGCACTATCATTGATAGTGACTCAGAACACACAAATAACAGCAATGCCACGATTGCTGACAGTCACCAAGATACTGATGGTCAGGATGCTGACAATCAGGGTATAGACAGTCAACAAGATGTTGACTGTAACCATGACATCATTGTTACAGAGTCCGAGAGCCCCTCATCAGAAAAAGGGGGGGAAAGCGCACTCACCAAAGACAATGACTCGTCACAGACCGATCACTCAGACCCATGTGTGACTGCACTACCAGTACAGGTGAATGAAATTCACACAGACAATGGTAGACGTAACAAACGTCGAAAAAAACCTGATAGGTTCCTGTGTAACATTATCAGGAAGGGGCCCGCTAAGAAGGCTTACCTGTCAATCACTTTAGAAGGGGTCCTCACAGAAGAGGCCCTCCTGGATGGTGGGGCTGACATAACCATTATGTCTCCCACACTGTTGAAGGAGCTAAGGATAGCCGCTAGCGGGGTTGACAGGGAAATACCCCTCAAAGAATGTGCTGTAGTACTGCAGGGACTCTCAGAGACGAGAACAACCCTTACAGCTATAGCCATGGTTCATATGCAGATTGGTGAAATGACGCTATACCACCCGGTACACGTGTCCACCGTTGACTCATTCCCATTTTTGGTTGGCCAAGACTTTATAAACCGCTTCGACGCGATTATAGATTATGGTGATCAAACAATGTGGACCAGAGTGAGCCAACCACTGCCAATCGATATGCCTACACAAGGTGACACTGACTGTCTAACAGCAGGTACCGCGGAAGGCACAAAGGGGTCCTCCAACGAGAGCACAATCCCGGTAAGTGAACCTTCAGCAACAGGTGAGGCAGAAAAGGCCCAACAAGAGAGCCTCCTCTGCGAGCTGGAACAGTCAGCACCCACTGAACACTACCTACCACGGGTAGTCAAAGGTGTTGAGATCCAAGGATCCCACACCGATGATGCTGTTTTGTCTCCTTGGACGGAGAAATCAGCGATCAGCCAAGCTTTCTATGGAACCTTGGTTAAAAAACAGTTGGGTCTAGAAATGAACAAAAAGGCTTTCCGCTTTTCGTTGGACCCCAACGATAAACAGGTAATGACCGCAAAAGGGATCATTGACCTGAAACTGATCTGGAACCAACGAGAACTGGATCACCCGTTCCTCGTGGTCCCGAACTTACCACATGCAACCTACATAGGCTCCGACATTTTGGTAAGATTAGGTGTCCGAGTGGACATCAACAACAATGTACTGTGGTCACTGGATACAGCCACGAAGGACTCTCCTGTGCTGACCACAGAGAACCTTAAAGCTGGACAGACCATTCCAGAGGTCTGTCAGATTGCTAACAGCCATAACACTGCGGTACCACCACAGGTTATGAACAAGCCAGTGATGTGTCACATCATGAAAGGACAAGCTATTAGCACAAAACAGGCATACTTTCAACCATCTCCTATGTTTTTCAACTTAGGACTGTCCATGGAGGCCACATGCCAAGTGACCCTCGACTGCAGAACCACGACTGTTGCTGTGTGCAACACAAGCACAGAAGAGGTACTGATCCCAAAAAACACACAGCTAGGATGGTTGATCTCTACTGATTTTCATGATTTTGAGCTAAGCATTCCATTTCTGGGAGGACTCCCAGAAAACTTGATCCCAAATCAACACACGGGGCAAGTCTTGTTCACGAAACCAACACAGGCCATAGCTCTCTTCTCCCCCAATGATTCCGACCATGACACAGTCAACCGGTTCGGTTTCAACAAAGGAGTCAGTCTATGCCCCCAAACTTACAGTGCACTACCTGTTGACAGGTTTTACGACACTGAAGGGGACTCACTGGAGCTCCCCAAAGAACAAGAACCCCTCTCAGTTGCTTCACAGATTGACCAGGTGGTCGCCCAAGCCGACGCCCTGAAAACTGATGAAGAAAGGGACAAACTTCGCAAAGTTCTTCTAAAATATGAGAAATCATTCTCAACTGACTCGATGGATTGTGGGTTGACCACGCTCCACACAGTGAGCATCCCAACCCCGCCTAATGCTCCCCCTGCATTTGTCAGACAGTACAAGATTCCTCTGGCAGCACATCAACCTGTCAGAGAAATCATTAATGACCTGTTAGAAAAAGGTATCATCCGATACTGTAACAGCACTTACTCTGCGCCTTTATGGCCGGTGTTAAAACCTAATGGTAAGTGGAGACTCACTATAGACTACAGAAAGCTAAACAAACAAGTTCCCTTATCCAGATGGCCTATGACGCAACTCCAACAGGAACTGCCCAAGGTCACCAATGGTAAGTACTTCTCGACTCTCGACGTCGCCTCTGGTTTTTGGACCATCCCTGTGCGCGCCGAGGACCAGTACAAACTAGCTTTCACTTTTGGTGGCCGTCAGTACACCTTTAACAGGTGTCCCTTTGGCTACGCTAACTCACCTGCAGAGTTCAACATCTTCTTGAACAAAGCATGTCCAGACGCCCACGAGCGTGGAACACTGATCTACGTGGACGATGTCCTTTTGAGGCAGCCAACACTGGACTCACATTTGGCTGAGATCGACCACGTTCTGAATCAGCTGACAACTGCTGGTGCTAAGATATCACTGTCAAAATGCCAATGGTGCAGAACCAAAGTGGACTACGTTGGCCTACTTGTAGGTCCTGACGGAGTACAACCACAGCTGACTCGCACCCAAGGCCTCGACAATCTCAAAGTCCCCACCAATCTCAAAGAACTACAAAGTTTTCTGGGCGTGTGTAACTACTCGAACCAATTCATCGAGAACTATGCGGACCTTGCGAAACCACTGACTGAACTCCTTAAAAAAGACGTACCATTTGTTTGGACTGACAAACAGCAACAGGCAATGGACGCTCTTATAAACAGGATCAAGTCAGCCCCTTGTTTAGTCTACCCAGACTACAACAAAGAGTTTTACTTGGAAGTGGGCTTCTCAGCTCATTGCATAAGTGCGGGTCTGTACCAGATACACGACAGAGACAAACGTGTGGTAGCCTACGCCAGCAAAACGATGGCAGGCCCCGAGTTGAGATTCTCAGACTGTGAGAAAGCTTTACTGACCACAGTGTGGGCAGTTAAACATTTCTCCAGCTACATTGGTGGACAGAAAATCATTGTGGAAACACAACACCAGCCAGTGACCTTTCTTAACAGTGAACGCATCAGAGATGGTGTGGTGACAAACTCACGTGTTGCAACGTGGCTCATGGCGCTTCAAAGTTTTAACCTAGACATACGTTATGGTCAAAACAAGAAGTCTCATCTGGGGACGGACTTGGCAATCTGCCAGAAGTGTACACAAGATGTACCAGCCACCCAGCCGCCGGTTGAGGTAAAACCCCCAGTAACTGAAGACCCGAATCACCACTTCTTTGATGACAATATCTGCAAAGATATGACAACATTGTACGTGGATGGATCTTCATTCCTCCGCGACAAGATCTGCAGAGCAGGTGTTGGAGGGGTCCTCCTCCAAGACCAAGAGCAGATAACTTTCAGCTACAAATTAGGATCTCAGACTTCTCAGTACGCTGAGATTGCAGGAATCCTAATAGCTCTCCAGATGGTAGTAGAACGCTCCATCAAGACGCTAGTCATCTGCACTGACTCTAACTATGCTCGTTTGAGTTTCGCTTGTCACCTCGCTGTGTGGAAACAGAACGGTTTCCTAACAAGCGACAGAAAAGTGGTCAAACACAAAGAGCTTTTCATAGCGTGTGATCACTTGGTGACATCACACGACTTACAGATCTACTGGAAGAAAGTTCCAGGGCATTCTAGAGTCCCAGGCGATGACAAGCACTACAATGACATTGCAGACTCCTTAGCCAAAGAAGGAGCCGACGAAGGTCCTCTATGGTCCTTCGACCCCTCCTGGTTAATCGAGACTCTGCCAACACAACCTTCAGTCAGAGTTATGGCAGTCACACGTGCACAGGCCGCAGCCAGACCTGCTGACAACGCAGTCTCTGTACGACCTGCACTGACTGACCCAGACATCATCCAACTACAGAAGTCGGATCCTGCTATCAACTCCATGATACTGTACCTGACTGATCCGAACAAAAATAGTCCGTCTAAAGACGACCTGGATTCCGATCCAGACCTTAAGGTCCTCTATCAGCTGCGCAAACAGCTAAAACTAATCAAGGGCATCTTAACTTTCGCTCATGGACCAACGTCCTCACCTGTGTTCGTGGTTCCCCATGACCAAAGGGGGGTGATGTTAGTTCATGCCCATGATCTCCCGTCCGCAGGACACAAAGGAGATAAAGCCACGCTGACGGCATTAAAACAAATTGCCTATTGGCCTGGAATGAAGAAGGATGTCAAGGACTACATTGAAGGGTGCGTGGTCTGTGGCCAGTTTCAGCCAACCAGACCACTTCACAGAGCACCACTGCAAAGCAGAGGCATTGCATTCCCATGGTCTGACCTCCAGATCGACTGGGTTGGACCACTCACTAAGAGCTCTAGAGGAAATAAATATTTTCTCACGGTAACCTGTGCATTCACCAAATGGGTAGAATGCCTACCAGCTCCTAACGACACAGCACAAACCACTGCTATGTTGTTAATGAATCATATATTCTCAAGGTTTGGACTTCCCCTTCGGGTGAACTCAGACCAAGGTACACACTTCACAGGTGAAGTGATGAAAGAACTGTGGAAGACGCTAGGCGTCAAGGCCAACTTTCATGTCGGCTACCACCCACAGGCTTCAGGCCAAGTAGAGAGAGCAAACAGAACTGTGGTGAGTATTTTGAAGAAATACGTGGCTGCAAACCACAAGGACTGGGACGTGAAACTCCCTCTGGTCCTCATGGCCATAAGAGCCACTCCACACACATCAACTGGCATCTCTCCCTTCGAGATGATGACCGGTCGACAAATGACTCTCCCTCTACACCTGTTGTACCAACCAGGCGACGCCGCCATGGCGACAGCCTACACTACACAACAATACATGAAAGATTTGAATGTACACCTCAGAAACACTTTTGCTTTCGCCCAGAAAAACCTGGAAAAATCCGCTGAAGGACGCAAGGCGTACTATGACCAGAAGGCCTCTCACAATGAACTCCAAGTGGGAGACAGAGTCTGGTACTATACGTTCGCTCCAGCAACCGGGAAAGGAGGGTCCGAGACCGGAACTCTCGCCCGCAAACTAATGCCCAGGTGGACTGGACCTCATCTGATAACAGACAAAGTGTCCTCAGTCGTCTACGAAATCAAAATCAGCAAAGGCCGCAAAGAGCCAATTGCTAAATGGGTACATCGAAATCAGATCAAACCTTACAAGGCGTTCAATGACTCCACAAAAGACAAAGATCTCACAAACTCACCGACTTCATGGGATAATAAGGTCGTCCAAACACAAGTTAGTAAATAAACTAATCAGGTTTAAACTACCGTATTTTCCACCCTATAAGTCGCATTGTCCAATTTGAACTTAGAAACGCTAAGCCTAAAACCCACAACAAAAACTAACCTTAACAACCGTTTAAATCCACGAGATTTAATTTGACCTCAGTCATAAAGTTGAGACCTGTTTTTCTTGTGTGTTGCACTTTGGAATCTGACGACAAGAGTGTGTCGAAGCAGTGAAACGTTGTTTCCGTGTTGTTTAGTCATTACTGTTGTCATTAGTTGAGATTTTGTTTGGTTCTGAACACTCCCAGCCAAAAAGGTTTTGTATTAACATTGGTTAATGAATGATATGGATTTAACTATGCCAACATGCAGTTCGTTTTGTTAAATCTCAATCGTCGAAGAGTCAATGTAGTTTAAAGCTACTCAAGGTACCATAAACTACATTGACCTCACAATTTCTAAATTGAACCGATTCGATCGTTTCTATTCTAGATTGTCTATTCATTTTGATGAGTCTCGCCATAGACTTCAAAATTTATTAGGAATACCAAATCCTACGTCGTTCGTCTAAAAGACAACAGACATTTAGATCAAACTATATTTCATTTTTATTTTAGTTTAACCTAAACTAAGTAATGAATGGAGGAATAGTTTGGAATTAGAGGCCTTCGTTACAGAAGCCCTCCAAAATTTTATAGGTACAAAT
>JBBPBX010106697.1:0-11404 GCA_038048925.1 Garcialebias charrua
ACATGCAAGCTTCGACACAGCAATGCGCACATTGAGGCAACGCCGAAGGGAAAGACGGCGTATTGTTTATTTGGACTACAACCGGGCTGAACGACGAGTATGGTGGATGGAGCGACCCCAGGGAGCAGTGTTTTGGACCAAAGTTCTGAACAACTTCGGTGAGGATGAATGGAGAAAACATTTTAGAATGTCCACATTAACGGTTCCGGCGGAGCTGATGGACGCTTTTCCCTCTGGCTCTCTGAGTCTTTTAACATCAAACTGACCCGTTTTTCGAATTGGACTAAAGTTTGGTCCATCTTCCTACCGAATTACGGTGTTAGTGACTCAGGGAGCCGCACGGGACCGTACAATTTTTTTATTTCGGTCCTGGACCGGCTGTTGCAACCACCGGTCACTCTGGGCGCTTCCTGCCGGCCAGGTGAGTCGTCGAGCTGGGAGACTACCCCACGTAGCCTCGGTGTTTTGTTTTTTTCCCCTCCTCCCTTTTTGGACCCTTTCTGAACTGTGGTTCTACCTGGTTTCAAACAAGAATCGCACGGAAGGAATTTCACTGATTTTTTCTGCTGCCTTTTGTTTGATTGACCTCGTGGTTTGGGGGGGGGGGTGTACCTGGCCGAACCTGGACCAGAACAAAAACCGAGTTGGCTGTGGGGGACTTTGTTTGCATTAAAGCCGTTCTCAGCTGTGACCCGTTGCCCAAAGAGGAGGGTCTGTACATCTCCGTGGTATCACGGTGGGAGCCGCGCTCTGTGCTCAGCTGGAGAGACGTGCGGCTGCACGCGGCTGCTTTGAAGTGCCTGATCTGAATGGGAGCAGGACTGAACCGAGCTGAGGATCAATTTGAAGCTGAAGGCTTCACCTCCTCCATTGAGACTTGCTGTTTTTTCATTCTTTTTTCATTTTATTCTTGGAGGTGGCTTTTTTGGGCTGATAAGGAAACAGCCACATAATAAATATCTTACCTGATGTAGATAACTGTTTAAAGAGCCTCATTTGGAGAAAACAGTCATTTTCATTGAAAACATCCAACTGGCTCAGACAGCAGAGAGGTCGTGAAGCAGCGTGACGTGATGTGAGGCGCAGAAGATCAGGATCATCATTGTTTCGGTGCCTATTTCATACTGCTGTGAGCTGTTTGTTGATCAGACGAGCAGAGAGTGAAGCGCGGAGGATCATCATTGGTGCTGTTTCACACTGTTGTGAGCTGTTTGTGGATCAGACGAGCAGAGAGTGAAGCGCGGAGGATCATCATTGGTGCTGTTTCACACTGTTGTGAGCTGTTTGTGGATCAGACGAGCAGAGAGTGAAGCGCGGAGGAACTGGATCATCATTGGTGCCTGTTTCACACTGTTGTGAGCTGTTTCTGGATCAGACGAGCAGAGTGTGACGTGTATCGCTGCGTATCAGGAGCTGCGTTGTTGGTGCTGTTCACGCTGTTGTCCCTTCCCTTTATTGACTTGAAACAGGCTTCAACCATGCCCTTAACTTCAGGAGGCCTTTCTGGCAGCTCACTCTGCTGTTTGCTACATATTGTTTGTTTCTTTCCGTTGATTCTGGATCCAGCTTGTGTTCACCATGGCCACATCCATTCATATTCTCAAGGAGGCTGGATCCCCCCACATTCCTCCACAAATTTCTCCACAACGGAATTGTTTGACCACCTAATTTGTGACGCTTTATGGTCTGAGACTTTTCTGCATCATTCATATTACTGTCATTATTTTCAGTTCTCAGACTACCTGGAATCACTGAATCTTATCAACACATCAGGGACTGCCCATCACTGCAGCTTTCATTGTTTTTGGGTTCTGAATGATCGTGTCTTCATTAATGTTTCACATGGTTCAATTATGGGGGCAAAATGTCACACTGTTAACTCCTGTAATTACACATCAGTGACAAAGAAGTCAGGTAAATGTCTGATATTATTGTTGTTAATGATCTCAGGGATTCAGCCCAACCCAGGGCCAATTACTAACTACTGTACACCTAATGAGTTTAAAAATATTTCTGGTCTCCGTTTTCTGCATGTAAACGCTCGTAGCCTTCTAAAAAAACTTGATGAACTGAAAATCCTAATCACTTCTTCTGGGGCAGATGTGATCGTTATCTCTGAAACTTGGCTCAAAAATTCTGTTTTGAAAAATGACTTGGCAATCAATGAATTTAAGATCTATCGTTGTGATCGTAATAAAAAGGGAGGTGGAGTCGCTATTTACATCAGAGACTCTTTGGCTGCCACGATTGCGTCTAAAAAAACAATCGCAAACCAGTTTGAGGCTTTAGCTGTGAACATCAGTTTGAAAGGAGGTCAGCCCTTAACTGTTGTAGGTTGTTATCGTCCCCCCTCCGCAACACCTGAAGCTCTATCCTCCCTGACTGAATTCATAGGAAATTTAAAACACAATGAGATTGTTATGGCAGGAGATTTCAACATTGACTGGAATAAGTCGACCCCCCTCTGTGATAAATTCAGGGAATGTTGCCTATCTCTCAATCTAACACAACTTATCGATTCTCCCACCAGACCAAACTTAAAATGTCCCGAAAAATCTTCCACCTTAGATCTGTTTTTCACAAATGCACCTCACAAATTTCCTGGTATAGGTGTATTTGCTAACGTTTTGAGTGATCATTCCGTAATAGCAGCTCTTAGATCTACTAAACTTCCACCTGCTAAGCCCAGAATAATCCAAAAAAGGGATTTGAAACGTTTCTGTGAACAGTCATTCCTTTGGGATCTATCCCACTTTGATTGGCAACGTATCCTACAAATCAATGACGTGAACACCGCTTGGAACTATTTTCGTGGTAGTTTCATTTACTTTGTAAACAAACACGCTCCTTTTCGGCAGTTCAGGATAAAGGGCCGTGACAGCCCCTGGTTTACTCCTGAACTAGCTGATCTCCTGCACTGGAGAGATCATCTTTGGGCAGCAGCAAGAAAATCACACTCAGACACTGATTGGTTGAAATTTCGGCAGCTAAGGAATAAATGCACAACTGCCATTAAAGCTGCAAAACGTAACTACTTCTTATCTCAGACCTCCAAAAATCTAAACGATCCTAAAAAATTCTGGAAAACCATTAAATCTCTCTCAGGCACCCCCCAATCATCTGACCTCCCATCACAATTTCTTGTTGACTCTGTTCCTGTGTCAAATAAGCACGAGATCCTGAACTGTTTCAATAAACATTTTGTTGCTTCTAGTTCTTTATTTGATACAGTTACAAACGGAAAATCGGCCACTTTATCTAATAATCAAACTTCAACAAATCAAATCCCTCCTACAAGTCAACCATCTGTTAATCACACCTTCTCTTTTTCTCCATTCTCAGTCAGTGAGGTAAATAAACTGTTAAATGATCTTGATCCTAAAAAATCTGCAGGTCCAGATGAACTTCCACCTTATTTCTTAAGGCTGGCTGCTCATATCATCACAGTCCCTGTGACCCACATCTTTAATCTATCCATAAGCCAAAACACCATTCCGGATGCTTGGAAAACAGCCTTTGTTCTTCCTTTGCTGAAGGGAGGTGACCCCACCTCACTGAACAATTATCGACCGATCTCTAAACTCTGCATCTTAGCCAAGGTTCAAGAAAAACTGATAAACTCTCAGATCAAAAATTATCTGGACTCATTTAACATCTTACCTCTTCATCAATCTGGTTTCAGGAAAAAACACAGCACAACAACTGCTTCTCTGAAGGTTCTGAATGATGTTGTTGAAGCATTGGATGCTAAGGACTATTGTGCTGCACTTTTCTTAGACCTGTCTAAAGCTTTTGACACTGTGGATCATAACATCCTGTGTCATAAGCTCTCAGAAATCGGTTTCTCTGATCACACCATCGGTTGGTTTTCTAACTATCTTTCCAATCGGAGGCAATGTGTTCAACATAACGGTGCTTCTTCCAGCTATTTAACAGTTAAAAATGGTGTACCACAAGGCTCAGTTTTAGGACCAACTCTCTTTACAATCTACATAGCTAATGTAGGTCACTGCATCCCTGATGCATCCTTACATTTCTATGCTGATGATACAGTTGTTTATTGCCGAGCTAAAACAGTAGCTAAGGCTTTCCAGTTACTACAATCCGCTTTTGACATCATCCAGTCAGATTTGTTCCGTCTCAAACTTGTCCTAAATGCTGATAAAACAAAAGGGATGTTTTTTTCAAATAGGAAGGNTGACACTGTGGATCATAACATCCTGTGTCATAAGCTCTCAGAAATCGGTTTCTCTGATCACACCATCGGTTGGTTTTCTAACTATCTTTCCAATCGGAGGCAATGTGTTCAACATAACGGTACTTCTTCCAGCTATTTAACAGTTAAAAATGGTGTACCACAAGGCTCAGTTTTAGGACCAACTCTCTTTACAATCTACATAGCTAATGTAGGTCACTGCATCCCTGATGCATCCTTACATTTCTATGCTGATGATACAGTTGTTTATTGCCGAGCTAAAACAGTAGCTAAGGCTTTCCAGTTACTGCAATCCGCTTTTGACATCATCCAGTCAGATTTGTTCCGTCTCAAACTTGTCCTAAATGCTGATAAAACAAAAGGGATGTTTTTTTCAAATAGGAAGGCGGTTCCAGCAGATCCTCCTCTGATTTTATCTTCAAATGGTGTCCCTATTGAGTTTGTTGATTCCTATAAATATCTGGGTATCCTGATCGATTCACATCTCTCTTTTAAACTCCACGTGGAAAACCTAGTGAAGAAACTGAAAGTTAAACTGGGTTTCTTTTTCAGAAACAGATCATGTCTATCACTGAATGTTAGGAAACGCCTTGTATCTGTGACTTTCCTTCCCTCCATTGATTACGGTGACATTCTCTACATGAATGCTCCTACAAGCACTGTGAAGTCAAATCAGAAAAAGGAAGAAAAAAGAAAAAAAAAAGAAAAGAAAAAAACATGCAGTCACATGGACCTAAAAGTGGGACGGACAATGAACAGGAAGCAGAAGAAAAGAGGAAGAGAGAGCCAAACAAATGGTAGTGGTGGACTCTTGACAAGAGATCTTGTGTCAACCTGTGTGGAACTGGATGAATCTGTGAACGGGTGAAGAGGCAGCCGGTAAGACTAACTGTATTGTTTGTGAGATTGGACTTTAGTGACTTTAAGGCTTCCTACATTCCTCCAGCTGGGCTTCCAGGGTGTCGGTCGGCTAATTAGCACCCATTAACAGCAACATGTATGTAGCACCCATTAACAGCAACATGTATGAACTGGGCCCCACTCTGGAGCCAGGCCCGGAGGAGGGGCACGTTGGCGAGCGCCTGGTGGCCGGGCTTTCACCCATGGAGCTCGGCCGGGCACAGCCCGAAGAGGAGACGTGGGTCCCCCTTCCCATAGGCTCACCACCTGTGGGAGGGGCCAAAGGGGTCGGGTGCATTGTGGAATGGGTGGTGGCCGAGGGCGGGGACCCTGGCGGTCTGATCCTCGGCTACAGAAGCTGGCCATTGGGACATGGAATGTCACCTCTCTGGTGGGGAAGGAGCCTGAGCTAGTGTGTGAGGTTGAGAGGTTCCGGCTAGAAATAGTCGGACTCACCTCAACGCATGGCTCTGGCTCTGGAACCAGTTTCCTTGAGAGGGGTTGGACACTCTTCCACTCTGGAGTTGCCCCTGGTGAGAGGCGCCGAGCAGGAGTGGGCATACTTGTTGCCCCCCATCTCGGTGCCTGTACGTTGGGGTTCACCCCGGTGAACGAGAGGGTAGCCTCCCTTCGCCTACGTGTGGGGGGACGGGCTCTGACTGTTGTTTGTGCCTATGCGCCGAACGGCAGCGCAGATTACCCACCCTTTTTGGAGTCCTTGGAGGGGGTATTGGAGGGTGCGCCTCCTGGGGACTCCCTTGTTCTGCTGGGGGACTTCAACGCTCACGTGGGCAATGACAGTGAGACCTGGAGGGGTGTGGTTGGGAGGAACGGCCCCCCTGATCTGAACCCGAGTGGTGTTCTGTTGTTGGACTTCTGTGCTCGTCATGGATTGTCCATAACGAACACCATGTTCAGGCATAAGGGTGTCCATATGTGCTCTTGGCACCAGGACACCCTAGGTCGTAGTTCAATGATCGACTTTGTTGTCGTCTCATCTGATCTGCGGCCGCATGTCCTGGACACTCGGGTGAAGAGAGGGGCGGAGCTGTCAACTGACCACTACCTGGTGGTGAGTTGGCTCCGATGGTGGGGGAGGATGCCGGTCAGACCTGGCAGACCCAAACGTATTGTGAGGGTCTGCTGGGAACGTCTGGCAGAGTCTCCCGTAAGACGGAGCTTTAACTCCCACCTCCGGGAGAGCTTTGAACACGTTCCGAGGGAGGCGGGGGACATTGAGCCCGAGTGGGCCATGTTCCGCGCCTCTATTGTCGAGGCAGCTTATCGGAGTTGTGGCCGCAAGGTTGTTGGTGCCTGTCGTGGTGGCAACCCTCGAACCCGGTGGTGGACACCGGCGGTGAGGGATGCTGTCAAGCTGAAGAAGGAGTCCTATTGGGCCTTTTTGGCCTGTGGGACCCCGGAAGCAGCAGATAGGTACCGGCAGTCCAAGCGGCATGCGGCTCGGGTGGTTGCTGAGGCAAAAACTCGGGCGTGGGAGGAGTTCGGAGAGGCCATGGAGAATGACTTCCGTACGGCTTCGAGGCGATTCTGGTCCACCATCCGGCGTCTCAGGGGGGGAAAGCGGTACGCGACCAACACCATTTATGGTGGGGATGGCGTGCTGTTGACCTCAACTCGGGATGTTGTGAGTCGGTGGGCGGAATACTTCGAAGACCTCCTCAATCCTACTGGCACGTCTTCCACTGAGGAAGCGGAGCCTGGGGACTTTGGATCGGGCTCTCCAATCTCTGGTGCGGAGGTCGCCGAGGTGGTTAAAAAGCTCCGCGGTGGCAAGGCTCCGGGGGTGGATGAGATTCGTCCTGAGTTCCTTAGGGCTCTGGATGTTGTGGGGTTGTGTTGGCTTACGCGACTCTGCAATATCGCGTGGACATCGGGGGCAGTTCCCTTGGATTGGCAGACTGGGGTGGTGGTTCCCCTATTCAAAAAGGGGGACCGTAGGGTGTGTTCCAACTATAGAGGGATCACACTCTTAAGCCTCCCTGGTAAGGTCTATTCAGGGGTTCTGGAGAGGAGGGTCCGTCGGATAGTCGAACCTCGGATTCAGGAGGAGCAGTGTGGTTTTCGTCCTGGTCGTGGAACACTAGACCAGCTCTACACCCTCAACAGGGTCCTGGAGGGTGCGTGGGAGTTTGCCCAACCAGTTTACATGTGCTTTGTAGACTTGGAAAAGGCATTCGACCGCGTCCCTCGGGGGGTTCTGTGGCGGGTACTCCGGGAGTATGGGGTACCAGGCCCATTGATATGGGCTGTTAGGTCCCTGTACGACCGGTGTCAGAGCTTGGTCCGCATTGCCGGCAGTAAGTCAGGCTCGTTTCCGGTGAGAGTTGGACTCCGCCAAGGTTGCCCTTTGTCACCGATTCTGTTTATAACTTTTATGGACAGAATTTCTAGGCGCAGCCAAGGTGTTGAGAGGATCCGTTTTGGTGGCCTTAGAATCGCTTCTCTGTTTTTTGCAGATGATGTGGTCCTATTGGCTTCATCAGCTCGTGATCTACAGCTTTCACTGGAGCGGTTTGCAGCTGAATGCGATGCGGCCGGGATGAGGATCAGTTCCTCCAAATCCGAGGCCATGGTCTTGAGCCGGAAAAGGGTAGCGTGCCCTCTCCGGGTCGGGGAGGAGGTCCTGCCCCAAGTGGAGGAGTTTAAGTATCTCGGGATCTTGTTCACGAATGAGGGAAAACTGGAGCGTGAGATCGATAGGCGGATAGGTGCAGCGTCCGCAGTGAAGCGGGCGCTGTACCGGTCTGTCGTGGTGAAGAGAGAGCTGAGTCAAAAGGCAAAGCTCTCAATTTACCGATCGATCTACGTTCCCACCCTCATCTATGGTCATGAGCTTTGGGTTATGACCGAAAGAACAAGATCTCGGATACAAGCGGCTGAAATGAGTTTTCTCCGCAGGGTGGCTGGACTCTCCCTTAGAGATAGGGTGAGAAGCTCAGTCATCCGGGAGGGACTCGGAGTAGAGCCGCTGCTTCTCCACATCGAGAGGAGCCAGTTGAGGTGGCTCGGGCATCTGGTTAGGATGCCTCCTGGACGCCTCCCTGGTGAGGTGTTCCGGGCATGTCCCACCGGGAGGAGACCCAGAGGAAGACCCAGGATACGCTGGAGGGACTATGTTTCTCGGCTGGCCTGGGAACGCCTTGGGATTCCCCCAGAGGAGCTGCTCCAAGTGGCTGGGGAGAGGGAAGTCTGGGCCTCCCTACTTAGGCTGCTACCCCCGCGACCCGACCCCGGATAAGCGGAAGAAAATGGATGGATGGATGGATGGATGTATGAACTGAATATGAACTGAAGTGGTGGATTGTGGTGGAGAAACCTGGTGTTGATTAATTGTTTGTTTATTATTGAACTGATTGTTGTGTTGTTGGGTGGTGGATTTGGTTGTTAAATTAACTGAAAGTTATTTATACTAAATATTTATGATTAACAATAAAAAGTAGTTGTTTAATAAATGTAAATGTTAATAAATGTAAATGTTATATAGAAGGAAAATTAACTTGGAATGCACCTTAAAGATGCACTTTACACACTTTAAAGAGTTTAAGTAGTTACTGGTTCATTTAATTTTGACTACTTTGTGGGTTTAATCCACAATGGGTGCTCAATATTATTTATATAATTTATTTTCTGTGTTTTGAGTGAAATAAAAACTTTTATTTAGAAGTAATTGTATGTTTCTTTGGGTTTGTTTAAAGGTTTTTACCTGCTTCTGGACCAAATTGGAACATTTCTTGTCACTAATAAATAAAAGGTTGTCAAAAGAAGAAAACTGCTTGGTCCTTTGAGTAAGACCCTGTTAAATCATGTTTGCATGAATTTATCCATCCCTCCTCAAGTGGGGAAGCCGCACAGTTTAAGAAAATAACTTGACAGTAAAAACCGGACCTCCTGTCAGCAAAAAACCAGCTGACAGTAAAAACCGCACCTCTTGGGGACTGATAAAAGGATCTTGACAACGAAGAGACAGTTGCTGACATCACTTGTTTGCCCCACATCTGAACAAATTGATTCAAATGATGAAAGAGCCAACTGATGAGAAGACTGTTGAACAATTAAAGATGGAGAGAACAACAGCAAAAAGGTCATTAACTCGATTGGTCAATAATATAACTCGGACGCATGAGGACATGACTGAAGAGGAATTAAAAGACAGCTTCCACAAGCTCAACATAGAAGCTGAAAAAGTTATGACGGCAAATGATGATCTAGAAGCAAGTCTCATCGCAGAAGTGGAATCCGAATTGGGTGGAAATGAAGAAGCCACATTAAGTAAACAGCAGATGTCTGACCTGGAAAATACTGCAAAAGAATGTCAAGCAAAAGTAAGAGAAGTTAAAAGCTTAATCCAGGAGACCCTGTGGAGAACTTTTGGAAAGACTGAACTGTTAATTGCACTTCAAGTAGCAGAATCAGTATGTGAACATGTTGCCACCATCAAACCAGGAGTGGAAAAGGAGGCATATGACTTCACCATCAACCACCTGAAAGAACTCTTAAAAGCTGCAAAAGAAGCTCATCATAAATGGAAGAGATGGATCCCTTATAATTATAAGGAGGAAATCCAGGATCGGCTGGGAGGATTGGAAGTAAGTGTCCCTAAGCTTGTCTCGAGGACAGCAGAGTTCATCCATACAAAGCTAAAGGAGGATGAAGAAAAAAAGGGGCAAAGTGTACCTCCTCAAAATTATTCTCTACCTCCTCAAAATTATTCTCTACCAACCATCAAACTGAAACCAACATCTCTCCCAAAGTTTCTTGGAAACAAACGTGATTTTTACAGATGGAGAAGGGACTGGGAAGCACTTCAAAAGCAAGGAGAACCAACCGGTTCAAAAGAGGTGAAAAAAGTGCAGCTCCTGGACAGCCTGGACGAGAGAATCACGAGAGACCTTCGCTTAACTTCCTACAACACTCCAGAAGATATTTTTCAAGTCCTTGAGAACCGCTATGGAAACCAGACTGCAATTGCAATTGAAATTGTGGAAGAGCTACAGAGAATTCCTGCAGTTAGAGGTCACCAGCCAAGAAGAATCGTGGAGTTGATTCAAGCTGTTGAAAAAGCTCTTAAGGATTTAATCGATCTTGGAAATACTGGCGCCATTAAAAACCCTTTGGTGACAAAGTCAATTGAAACTAAACTTCCTGAAGTTTTGAAGGAGTGGCTCGTTTATGCAGCTGATAAAAGGAATGCAGTGATGCCAGAGAATCGATTTGATCACCTCCTTGCATTTCTGAAAGACCAAGAAAAGATTTATGAACAACTAGAGCAATTGAGAGAGGAGGAGTCAAGCAGACAAGAAACCCGATGGGAACAAAAACATGCCAGAACCAAGGCAGTCAAAGCAAGTGATGACTTTTCAAGATGTGTTGTCTGTGGCGATGGAAAGCACAGAAAAAGACTCTATTTTTGCAATCAGTTCAAAACATTAACATTAACTGAGAAAAGAGCTGCTGTCAAAAAGGTAGGAGCCTGCACCAAGTGTTTGGAAATACATGATGATGAATCATACTGCAAACCTGGGTTTTTGTGCAAGAACCAAGATTGCAGGAATGGAGAAAGTCCACATCACTATTATCTATGTCCAAGTTCTGAAGTTAAGAAGAGCAATGCAGTCCAGAGGAGGAACCAAATCAGTCTGGAGAAAGACAAAAGTAGCAGAAAGTACACAGAGGATCAAGAAGAATTTCTTAAGCAATTGTCACCTGAGTTGGCCAAACATTGCAGAGATGTATTTTCAAATGCTGCATCTAGAGCCTTCAATTCAACTCACAATCAGTCAAATCTCTTGATGGATAGTGGACTGCAGGAACTGCCAGTTTTAATGATGCTTCTTGAAGTTACTGCTAATGCTGGACAAAAGATTGGCACATTAATCGATTTGGCGTCGGATACAAATTACATAACACACAAGGCTGCAAGTAGATTAAATCTACAAAGTGAGGACATCACTCTTATTGTCCATGGAGTTGGAGGAATGAAAGTTTGTGTGGAAACGAAACGTTACCTCCTGAAGATTCGTGTCAAAACCTCCGGAGGCACCTTGAGATCCTACCAGCTTGTTTGTTATGGACTTGACAACATTGCAGACATTCATAAGCATGTTAAAGCAAAACAGCTGCAAAGATTTTTTCCAGAAGTACCACTGAATGAGCTTGCAAGGCCCAGAGAAATAAGCTTACTCATAAGCCATAGGGAAGGTCAGTTGACACCACAAAGAATTAAAGTTGTGGAGAACCTTGTATTGTGGGATGGCCCCTTAGGGAAAG
>JBBPBX010106699.1:0-11404 GCA_038048925.1 Garcialebias charrua
ACCTCAGGGATCCACTCTGGCTCAGGTTCCCGCCTCAGTTTGAAACCACGGTCACCGAAAGATAGTGTTTTAACAATTCACCTAAAAACAGTTTCAGAAGGAACAACAGCCGCGGTGCCACCGGCAGGACAAGATGGTGGAGGTTCAGAAGCAGCCGTCGTACAGCAGAACGGCCTGTCGGTGTGGAGAGAAAGTCTTTCAGAGACTCTTGCTGATCCTGGCAGCGTGCACGTTCCAGACACTAATTTATCCTCATGTAGTGCCAGTGTAACGACACAAGGAGACGTGGCCTCATCGCTGAGCGCAGAACCTTCTGTGCAGCTCAGAGAAATGGACGACCCTTTACACCCTCCTCACGTTGTCAAGTCTCTGCCGTGTGCTGGCAGTAACGCATGTGATGAACAGCTCAAGGTGCAACAAGAACAAAGGCCTCCGGCTGATTGTCCATCACAACAACACAGTTCTGTTTGTTCTTATCAGAACCAAACAACAAAATGTGTTGTTGACAGAATCAGCATTGACACAGCACCTCCGACTAATGTCTGCCTTGAAGAACCGGCTACGGACATCCAAGGTATGTGCACTGCTAACGTTTGGTTTAATTGTGTTTGCAACTTGTTTCAGCACCACAGAGTATCTGTCAGTCAGCACTGAGCCAGAGAACTGTTCATATTTGTCATCATCAAGAGCAGGGGTGTTCAGACTTTTTCAGCATGCGAGCTGTTTTTTGAAATGATCAAGTCAAAGTGATCTACCTACTATAAGGCCCCGTTTACACGAAAAACAACCTGTGGAAACATTAGAGATTTTTCAGTGTTTATTGGAGGTAATAAACAAAAAATAAAGCTGGTTTACATGAAAAATGCTGTAGTTTTCATGTCAGTCGGGTTGCCAGATAAGAAATTATGAACTATAGTACAGTACTGTGGCTTTAAAATTATAGTATTTTGACCTAAACTGTTGTGTTTGCTGAGTAAAGATGTTCTAAGATTCAATTCAATTGAAAACCAATAAATTTCAATTCAATTCAGTTTATTTATGTAGCGTCACTTCACAAAAGAAGTAATCTCAGGGCGCTGAACAGACAATTATTTTTTTTAATGTCATGCTGTGATCTACCAGTACTACCTCAGAGATCTACCAGTAGATCGCGATCTACATAATGAGCACCCCTGATCAAGAGGCTAAAATGATTCTTTGGGTATTTTGAACTGGCATTTTTTCAGAACAGTTTTAAAGAATATCTTACCTGTTACAGATGGCTTTTATAATGACCTCAGTTTTGAGAAATAGTTAAATTAACACGCTAATGGCTAGTATGAGCGCAGCAAAGACAAAACTCAAAAAGGCTAACGCTAGTAGCATCACTTCACGCAGCCTGGGTCAGGTACTGCAGGAATATCATGTTTCTGTCAAAATAAAATGTAAAGCTAAAGTGACAATGTAAATGTTTAAAACGTATAGTTGTCAAATTTAAAAATAAATTTTCAAGTCAGGTTTATTATTCACATCATGTGTTTACATAAGGTGGAATGAAATTGTGTACTCAGGGTCCCAGTTACACCCAGCAATAGCAAAATATATATACAGTATATATATATTTTTTTCTTCTTTCGGCACTTCCCTTCTTCAGAGGTCACCACAGCCCTCTGTGTGGAGCAGAGAGCTGCTGTCTAGGGCGCCCAGGGGAGCAGATGGTGGGGATTAAAGGCAGAGTGTGGCAAATGAGGGTGGAGGAAGGTGTGGGTGCTTCACCTATCCCACCCGCATTTTATGTTGGTACTAGGAGTTGACCCGGTGATCTTTTGATCACAGGCCCACCTTCTATAACCTCTGCACCACCACTCCCTATTTACAACAATAGCAAAAATATAAAGTGGTGGGGGGCGGCCGTGGTGTAGTGGTAATGGCAGTCGTCTCCCGATCGGAAAGTTGGCGGTTCGACTCCCGGGACCCGCACCATGTGTCGTTGTGTCCTTGGGCAAGACACTTAACCCTGAGTTGCTCCCGGTAGGACTGGAAAGCACCTTGCATGGTAGTCTGCCGCCACCGGTTTATGAATGTGTGTAGCATTCAATATATGTGTAGCACTTTGAGATTTTCAGTAATGAAAAGTGCGTTATAAATTGAATTAATTATTATTATTATTATAAAGTATAAACAGAAACGGTAAATAAGGATCTAAGATATACTCTATACGCTGGACTGTCTGTAAGATGGCGCCTGTGTACTTTGTACATGTTTGTTCCTTGTTTGTTCTTCTCATCCTGAGCATTTCATTGTACTGTTAACTAGGGATGGGGCCGATCCGATCCAGTATCGGTATCCGATACCAACATAATTAAAGTATCGGATATCGGAACCAACCTGCCGATATTTCCGATACTTTCTAGATGTCAGAGAGCACGTATGTTGCACCATACTCTGTGACTTCTGTCTTAACATTGTGTGAGGTAAACCCAGAGAAGACACTCTGAGCCTCACTACAGTAATTCACAAACTAATGGCATACAAGAGGCAGGTCTCTTCCACAGACGTCCTTGCCTAGTACCCACTGCACAACTCGAAACGCGCCTGCCGTCCCCTTTTGGCCGCTGGTCACGGTCCCACTGAACCACTGAACACCGTCTGATGACGTACACTAGGGGGCAGCAGAGGGAGGGGTCTCTGGCTTGTTTTCCGGGTTCAGTTGTTGTTTTAACTGCACCTCCGACGGTCTTCGATGAGATTAAAACTTTTTTTTATGTTTGGGGTGATCTACACTGGAGAGGACAGCAGCCTGTCAGCAGCAACTGTAAAAATGCCACGTTTCTTACCGGAGTTTGGTTCCAATTCCTGGAGGCTCGATCCGGTGAGTTTAAAAAGTCCGAAAAAAGTCCCGTTGTGGTTGTGTAATCAGATAGCGAGGCTCTCCCGACTGTTTGCCGGATGCGTCGAGCCGCCAGAGATCAACATTTGGGACGTCGGCGGCTCGACGGCGACGCGCGCGTGCGTGTGCAGGCTGCCCCCGCGCCGCTTCGATCACTTGAATCGCGCCGCTTCCTTGTTCGCCGTGACTCCACGCGTCTCCTCCATAGACTTTGAATGTAAACCGGCCGCTTCGGCCGCTCGACAAAGGGGGCAGTGGGTACTAGGCATGATCATGGTGCAGCCCGGAACACTAGTCTAAAATACTGTACTGCTAAGCATTATGGGAAATCAACACAGTCCCCATTTTTTAGTTTTATTTTTGATTGTGGCACTATATGAGTTGTAATTCTTGTTGAATTTGATCAACGGATACAGATTTAAACTATAATTGAACACTAATATACCGCTAAGCATTCTGAGAAATCCCGTTTTTTAGTTTAGTTTTTGATTGTGGCACTATACGAGTTGTAATTCTTGTTGATTTTGATCAACAGATACAGATTTAAACAATGCATTGAATTTATAAATGTAAATTCAATGTACAGTATAGTTTAAATCTGTATCTGTTGATCAAAACCAACAAGAATTACAACTCGTATAGTGCCACAATCAAAAACGAAACTAAAAAATGGGGAGTAGACTGGGATGATTTCCCATAATGCTTAGCAGTATTTTAGACTAGTGTTCCAGGCTGCACCATGAGTTAGAAGGACATCTGTGGAAGAGACCTGCCTCTTGTATGCCATTTTTTGGGGTATTACTGTAGTGAGGCTCACGCCAAAAATACACTACACGCGTTGCAGCTCCGCCCCGCTCCGGTCCGACCTCCGCAGCAAATACGCACCCATTATAATCAATGACAGAATTTACACTGGCTCCGCACGGCGGCGGCGAGCTGCGGAGAGCGGACGGCAGTCCGTCAAAATTAGAAATTTTTCTATTTCTGCCGGATGACGGAGCTGTGCCGGAGTCAACTTTTGAAGATTACGTCGCACCAACAGGAAAAGGAACGAGCACAACTTCCGTATTTACAAAATAAAATCACCACAGGCGGACTAATCCTAGCTCTATACGGATTTATTTGTACAAAAATGCTGTCAAACTATCATTTATGACTATTCTATGACTAAACTATTATATTTATGACTATGACTACGCCTAATAACGCAATACAAGAAATAAATAAATAAAAAAGTATTTTATTCTGAAATGTAAAGATCACTTCCTGTTGCTCAAACCATGTAGCTCATTTACGAGAGAAGATCAAGGCAGCAGTCTCTCTACAGTTGTTCTCCATCTTCCACCGAATGAATTGTTTTGTTTATTTATCACTTGATTTATCGCGCGATCTCGCACGTGTCTCGGAGCGGCGCATCCAGGCGGACCTGAGCGGAGCGCAGGCAGTGGAAATTGGACTCGCTCAGCTGCGACCTGCGGACCGGAGCGGGGCGGAGCCGCGTGCTGTGTATTTTTGGGGTCAGAGTGTCTTCTCTGGGTTTACCTCACACAATGTGAAGACAGAAGTCAGAGTTTCGTGCAACATACGTGCTCTCCCTTCAATAACTTGATTATTACAGCCTCCTATACCTGAACACTGATATCAGATCGGAAAGTATCGGTATCGGGCGATACCCAGATTTAGGAATCGGTATCGGATCGGATGTAAGAAATGTGGATCGGTGCATCCCTACTGTTAACCCTGTGTTAACCTGCATATGACAAATGTGCTTGTTTCCTCAGACTATCTGGATGGTTTCTACAGAAGGTATGGAAGCTTCATCCCTCTGTGTAACGGTGACTTGTTGAGACATCTAAAGAAGTTCAACTCTGATTTCAGCGACAGGTGAGACCTGAGCTAACTCTGACGTGTTTTTATAGTTGGAGGAAGAGTTGATATAAATGAGTGTCCTACTTGTGCAGAAAAAATCTAATAATCTCAGAGGTTATCAGATACCGGGCTGCAATCATGGAGACACCCACCCCCTCTTTTCAAGTCGTCTACAAGAAGCACAGACTGACTCTGGAGGATTTACTGACGCTGGCTGATCAGAGCTGGCTCAATGACCAGGTTGGCCCTGAACACACCACCAAGCTCAGTTTTATCTGCAAACTGAAACATTTTCGTTTTAGACTGGACCAGCACTGATCTGTTTTTTTCTTTTCTTTCTGCTGAAGATCATGAATATGTACGGGGAGTTGATCATGGAGTCATCCCATCACAAGGTAATCTGAATGATGTGAACAGAACTGAATGAGCCACCATAGTTTTTATTTTTATGTTTTCTACACATGCATTAATAAAAATACATGAATTTGTACATATATAGGCCACTTGTGTATAATACATGGGTGTCCACATTGTAACATGAGATATTTAGAGAGTCAGAGAGTCTTTATTGTCATTTGCACCGCATGTAGTACATGTGATGAAAACGAGATTATGTACACGGGGTCCCAGTTACATCCAACAACAAATGCAAGAGAAAAACAGTAATAACATCTAGAATTAACTAAGAAAAACATCAACTAGTAATACACTAAGCCTAATATAGTGGAAATAAACAGCAGCACGAACATGAGTTTGTATGAGCAGATGGTCACAGATGAACACAGCAACAAGAAAACAGATCAGCATCAGCACAATGTGATATTTTGCAGTGTTTATTTTTTATTTTATTTTTATTTATTCATGAGTCTAACAGCCTCAGGGTAGAAGCTGTTCCTCAGTCTAGTGGTTCTACATTTGATGCTCCTCAACCTCCGTCCTGAGGGGAGTGGGGCAAAGAGTGAGTGTGCTGGGTGAGTGAGGTCTTTCATGATGCAGGTGGCTCTTTTCCTGCATCTGGAGGTGTAAATGTCTGTGATGGTGGGGAGACTGACTCCAACAGACTTCTGTGCAGCCTTCACCACTCTCTGTAGAGCTTTCCTCTCTTCAACTGTGCAGCCTCCATGCCACACGTTGATGCTGGAGCACAGGACGCTCTCCACTGCACACCTGTAGAACGAGGTGAGAACTGGGCTGCTCAGACCAGCTCGTCTCAGCCGTCTGAGGAAGTAGAGTCTCTGATGACCTTTCTTGATCAGGCTGGTGGTGTTGTTGCTCCAGCTGAGGTTATCATTCATGTGTACACCCAAGTATTTGTAGCTGGAGACCACTTCCACTGCAGACCCACCTATTTTCAGTGGGGCGTGGGTGTGTTTGTTCCTTCTGAAGTCCACAATCATCTCCTTTGTCTTCTTCACATTCATGTGAAGATTATTCTCTTTGCACCAGCTCTCCAGGTGTTCCACCTCCTGTCTGTAGCTGGACTCATCATTGTTTGTGATGCATCCCACCACCGCTGTATCATCTGCAAACTTAACAATATGACAGCCTGGAAGTGTGGCTGTACAATCATATGTGAGCAGAGTGAACAGAAGGGGGCTCAGCACACATCCTTGAGGAGAGCCAGTGCTGAGGGTTATGGTGGAGGAGGAGAAGTTGTGGATCTTCACGGACTGTGGTCTGTCTGTTAAGAAGTCTAGTACCCAGTTACAAATAGAGGGGCTTAGTCCAAGTGTAGATAGTTTGTCTATCAGAGTTTGGGGGATCATGGTGTTGAAGGCAGATGTGAAGTCCACAAAGAGCAGACGCACGTATGAGTCCTTCTGATCCAGGTGGGTGAGAGCAGTGTGGACCACGGAAGAAATGGCGTCCTCTGTTGATCGGTTCTCACGGTATGCATATTGATGAGGGTCCTCGTTGATGTTGACGGTTGCCTTGATGTGGGTCATGACCAGTTTCTCAAAACATTTAGCGACTATCGGGGTGAGGGCCACTGGTCTATAGTCATTCAGACCAGTCACTGTGGAGCTCTTTGGGACTGGGATGATGGTCGCGGTCTTCAGGCAGGTGGGAACTGACTCCAGTGCAAGTGAGGTGGTGAAGATGTCAGCCAGCACCTCACAGAGCTGGTCCGCACATTCCTTCAGAACTTTCCCTGGGATGTTGTCTGGTCCGGTTGCTTTATGAGGATTAATCTTTCTGAGACTGACTGTGAAATTTACACAGAAAGATTGAAAAAAAAAACTTTTAATTAAACAAGTACAAGTAGTCCCCGACTTATGAGCGAGTTCCGTACCTACGGGGCGCTCGTATGTCGAAAATTTGTAAGTAGGATCACAAATTTTTTATTTTTTTTAATTTTTTTAAATAAATGAATACATGTACAGTACTGTACAGTCACCAAGCACTTAGCCTATCCTAACACAGTTTTTAAAGATGAAGGAGTGAGTTGAATTGTCTCCCTTTCACATAAAGGGAGCTAGCTCCCTTTATGTGAATGGAGCCTGCAGGGAGGAGGGAGACAATTCAACTCACTCCTTCATCTTTAAAAACTGTGTTAGGATAGGCTAAGTGCTTGGTGACTGTACAGTACTGTACATTTATCTATTTATTAAAAATATATATTTTTTTATTTATTTATAAATAGATAAATGTACAGTACTGTACAGTCACCAAGCACTTAGCCTATCCTAACACAGTTTTTAAAGATGGAGTGAGTTGAATTGTCTCCCTCCTCCCTAGCAGGCTCCATTCACATAAAGGGAGCTAGCTCCCTTTATGTGAAAGGGAGACAATTCAACTCACTCCTTCATCTTTAAAAACTGTGTTAGGATAGGCTAAGTGCTTGGTGACTGTACAGTACTGTACATGTACAACTGGTATTCATTTATAAAAAAAAATTTAAAATTATTATTATTATTATTTTTAATGAGATGCATATTCGTAAGTCCGGAACCTCGTATGTCGATGTGCTCGTAAGTCGAGGACTACATGTACCGGTAACATACAGGTGCACAAATACTTGCAGTAAATCCAAAAAAGCTAAGTCTGGTCCTCTGGACATTCAAAAAACAAAACAAAGCGAAAAGAAAAAAAAAACTGTAGAAACGTTTCGTCTTTCGTCCGAAAGACTTCCTCAGTCTGAGAAGCTGTGTTCAGCTCAGTCTTATAAATAGCACCCTCCCACCGTGGATCAACCAGTTGGCTGACCACTCGATCCACTACAAAGTAAATGCCCTACAGATTTCTGGACAGAAATAAAAAAGATGAGTACTAATAAAAAGTCTTTACCAACACATATTGATGGTGTGAGCGGAGCAGCAGAGATCACTGATCTCTGGAGGAAACATTATGAAGATATTTTTAATGCTGTTAAAAGTAATTCATTTGTGGTTGGACATATTGATGGAAATGAAAATGTGGTTGTGTCCCCAAAAGAAATCTCCGAGATTGTGATGACGCTGGATAACAACAAGTCAAGTGGGTCAGACAGGGTATCTGCTGA
The DNA here is from genome assembly GCA_038048925.1 of Garcialebias charrua. NCBI lineage: Eukaryota > Metazoa > Chordata > Actinopteri > Cyprinodontiformes > Rivulidae > Garcialebias > Garcialebias charrua. The sequence continues at coordinate 8,241 of JBBPBX010106699.1, forward strand.
GCATCTGAAATATGCAAGCAGGAAATTATGCCCCCTACTTGCAATGTGTTTTACGGGCTTTTTAACTCATGGAGTTCTACCTGACAAATTACTCTCTGTCATTTTAGTTCCAATTGTGAAGGATAGAGCTGGTAGAATTAACAGTAAGGATAATTACAGACCTATAGCCCTGGCCAGCACCTTATCTAAGGTGCTGGAGAGGGCTATTTTGAACAAACTGGAAGGATTTCTGCTGACCTCTGACAATCAGTTTGGGTTTAAACGTAAACATGGAACAGACTTGTGCATCTTTGCTTTAAAAGAAATTTTAGATCTATACAACAGACACCACACCTCCATTTTTATGTGTTTTATTGATGCCTCAAAGGCTTTTGATTATGTAAATCATGAAAAGCTGTTTTACAAGTTATATAAGAGGGGTGTCCCCAAATGTTTGCTGAGGATTCTTGTTTTTTGGTATGCTAATCAACATATGTATGTTAAATGGGGAAACTCTGTATCGGACCCCTTCAGTGTCTCAAACGGTGTGAGACAGGGTAGCATCCTGTCTCCCTTTTTGTTCAATGTTTACATGGATGACCTGTCAAAGCTTTTAAATGACTGTGGAACAGGTTGTAGGGTGGGAAATAAGGTCATCAACCATCTTATGTATGCCGATGATTTAGTAATCTTCTGTCCCTATTCTGCTGGCTTACAAGAACTGCTGCAGGTGTGCTCTGACTATGGAAGTGACTTTGATATAAAATATAATGCGAAGAAAAGCAGCATCATGATTGTGCGGAGCAGAGAAGACTCCAAGTTGATGTTCCCTGACTTCTTTCTGTCGGGCAACAGGCTGGATGTCAGTGATGAATATAAATATTTGGGGCACTATTTGACTGCAGACCTGTCAGATGATAGAGACATTTACAGACAATGCCGTATGCTCTATGGTCAAGCTAACACGCTGATCCGTAGGTTTGGAATGTGCTCATCATCTGTTAAGATCCAACTCTTTAAGGCCTACTGCACTCCTTTGTACACCGCTCACCTGTGGAGACGTTATAAAAAGAGCAGTATGTATAGACTAACTGTGGCATATAATGATGGCCTTCGGATGATGCTGAGGGTACCTCGATGGAGCAGTGCGAGCAAAATGTTTGCAGATGCAGGTGTGCCTACCTGCCAAGCGGTGCTGCGTAACCTCATGTATAGATGCATGTGCAGATTGTCTGTTTCTGAAAACTGCATCATCACTACAATGACCAACCCTGGACTGAGCTCTGTGAGATATTTTTCTATTTTAAGGACTCACTGGTGGATGAGCCTATATAGGAAAGCTTTTTAATCTTTTTTAATTTTTTATTCTTATTTTATTTCTTTATAGGCAGGCTTTTTAATCTTTTTAATCTTTTATGTTTTATTCTTTTTATGTACATATATGGATCTTGTATTGTGTCTGAAATAAAGAAACTACTACTACTACTACTATACATTTCTTCTTTTTCGTTTTATTTTTTAAATTTAAATTTTTTTATTTATTTTTTTTTTACATCTATCTACTTTTTTTTTTACACTTTTATTTTCATTCAACCATCATTTATACAGTTCAGGCTCATTGAGTCAAGAGGACTCGTTTACGTGGTAGATGTGTAAATATGAAGGTACAACCCCTGTCCTCCCCCCAAGCTTCTTTAAACTTCCTGACTGTAAGGCAGCAAAACAGAGAACATGTCAGAGGTGGTGATTCTGGTGAAATCTGTGTCCACTGTAACTCAAACATCTTTTGACAAAGATTACTTTTATTATAATTACTGTGGTGTAAAACATTGTGTGGCCAGGATTGGTTTCAAGACCTTTTTACTGACAATTAAAATCGCATTAACTTAATTTTCTAAAGTACATGAAACAGAAGAGGACACTGGAAAAGCGCAAAGTCCAGTTCACTAGAGTTTATTTTACAAAGAGATAAACCAGAGTATTCCTCCGGAAATCACTCAGGTCTTTGCCCCCTTGGCCCTCCAGGGGCCATGCCCCCCCACGGTCTTTGGGACAGTTTCAAGCAGCCTGAAAGCTCATTGGTGGTGTTTTTACAGTACCGGTACACTCGTTCTTTTCATTCAACCTTTATTCAGACAGATAAGTCACATTGAGCCTAGAAGACTCCCTTTTATACCAACAGCCATTTTAAAACCCCTTACATGATGTGCACATTCAGCCTAAAGTAACAGTACCACAGGGGCCCTTTCAGTGAACTTAGAAGATAGTTGTAGCCTCCTAAAAGGAGCTTTTCATTCTAAAATAATTTTCTCTTAAAAACAAAAAAATACTGTAAATAAAAATCACCCTAAAGTTGCGCTGTTATTATGATTTGCCTGTCTCTGGAAACTGCAGATGTGTCCTTGACTGGGTTCACTGAGTTTTCTGTGCATGTGTGCACTGGCTGTCTCTCACCTTTCCTCTCTTTCTCTTAGTCAAACTTTCGGCTTCATTTTATCAAATCGAAAACTACAAAGTTTATTTATCACTGTTGGTTTGATTATACAGTAGTTGGGTTTAAAACAACCTCCGGATCTGTCAATAAATCTGTCCTCACCAAACTCATGAAAGGAGAATCTTGCTGTTTCTTTTTACTGTTAATTTGTATATTTAACGTTGTTCTTGTCAGAGCAGGTAAATGTTTACAGACTTGTGGTCAGTGACACAACCAGAGAAATAAATGGCATTCTTACTGCACACTTGGTTTCCTTTCCCTTACCTTTTTATTAATTTCAATTTGCATAACTCACCCTAACTAAATCTCTTCTCGTACTGTTGCACTGCTAGTTTTGTTTACACGTCTTTGTTTTTTAAAAAACTCTTGTCTTCTTTGTGTTTTCACTTTTAGGTTCATTTTCTCAACAGTTTCTTCCACCGGCAGCTTATGACTAAAGGTTACGACGGTGTGAAGCGATGGACAAAGCAGGTCAGCTCTAACATCAACATAAAAGACAACATGATATTCATTCATTCAACCTTTATTTAGACAGGTTAAACCCATTGAGCCTCGATGACTCATTTACAAGGGAGACCTGATTTCAACAAAGAATGACAACAACAATGGACAACAATAGACAATTATAAAAGAGGCATACAGATTATTGTTATTATTTTTTTACAAATTAAAATAAGATGGCAAAAAATTA
>JBBPBX010106700.1:0-11403 GCA_038048925.1 Garcialebias charrua
CTAAATGACTGGCTTGGCAGACCTTGAAAAGCGATTCTTTGACTCTGTTGATACAATTGTTTTGCTGTGTTTGTTTACTGTACATGCGTGTTCACTTCCACAGGATAAAGCATTCAAGGCATGTTGGGACACAAATGTGACAAAAGAATGTCTTGTCAGCCCTAAGGTCAAGTTCTATCACACCTATCAATTTTCATTCTAGATTTGTTTTCTAAGATGAAAATGTTTGCACCAGTCAGATTCCAACACTTTCTATTGCAACACAATGACTTGTCCTTCAAGGCTTTCTTTGAACAATGTTCAGTGCGAGCCTTCAAGGTGCCTGGTATAATTGGTGAAGGAATGAGTGAGCGATCTGCATGGAACATACAAGGCCACTAGTGGTCTTTATCTGCATGGCAGCCTTTATTTTCTGCTATCTTTCATTCATTTGAAACCTACAGGCATGCTTGCCTTTTGTACTCGTTTTAACCTAACAATTAATAGACCCTCTGATTCATCACAACACTTTAGATCTTAATCATAAGGTGTTTTCTGCCTGCTACCTTTGTTTGTGTTTTAATTAGGCAGACCTTGTGCATCTCCAACCCTGGGCTTCTTTTTAATTGCCCATATTTACATCAGGCAGACATCAAACGCAGGGAGAGAGACATTTGTAAGGGGTGAGCACAAAGCAGCCCTTTGAAATGTCTACAGTCATATGAAATGGCATGCTAATTAAAAATCTGAGGGTGCCTCTGTGATAGGAGAAGCGTTTATATTTGTAACTGTGGCGTACAGACTGTCTCCGTAACTCATCGACACACAGGAGCCATAGTGTTTAATATCAGGCTCCTTATACCTGTTCACAGACCACCAAGTAACCTCCCCGACCCCCATTCATCAAACAGCACAAATGTCCTGCTGGTAATTTAACACCAACTTTTCAAAAGGCTAAATCATCTTAAATACTTTACACTGTGCACTTTGATCTACTCTGGAGAAGCCAACACGAGCGCAGACACAATGAATCTATTTTACCAAGAGATGATTTATCATTCAGTTCATTAAGGTTATTGCCAATGAATAAGCTTATTAAAACACCCAACAGCAAGTTTTGCTTCCCTCTGCAAATGCAGAAAATGTCATTTAATTTTACTTGTGTGCCACCCTGAAACAACTAAACAAAGAATAAAAAAATAAAATTTTCTTTTAATTGTTATTATTATTAGATTTGTGCACTTAGGTTTTAACCAAAGAAGCCATGCTGTGCTTGTTTACAGGTTTTGTGGTGTAACGTGCACATGCTGGTGTTCATAACTCTCACGACCCTTTGCCTCACATGGTCTGCAGAAGCTCAAGTCTTTTTGAGAAAACAGTTTCAAAAAAGCCAAAGTGGTCAGTTTACTGATAAAAAGAGTGAATGCAGGAAGGAAACTAAAGCTTTGTAACACAATCTGTTGGCTTGGTGCACGATAATGATGTTAAATAACATAAAAAGAGCTTGGAAAGTATAAATCATTACACGAGCAGCGTTTGTTCTGTCAGATTCAAACTCCCTGCACTTTTACATGCACACAAAACTAATTAATATTTAAAAAGGAAATAAAGTCACATTTTAAGAAGATATGTATCATATTCTATATTCATACCCACCTGATCACTACAGACTCATGTTCAGGCTGCTGTTTAATACACCGTATTATTTTACATTATTATTGTTTAGTGTATAACGTAGATCCTTATGTGCTGTTTCTTTTTATACTTTATATTTTTGCTATTTTTGGTTGTAACTGGGACTTTGACTACACCGTTTCATTCCACCTCATGTACCACATGTGATGTGAATGACAATAAAGAACCTTAACCTCTTGATATATGATTTAACAAAATATTAAGACACACACACACACACACAAAATGATCCTATTGAGATGTAGCGAGGGTGAGTGTAGGAGCCGGTGGCAGCCTGGCGCTGTCAGTCAGCTGTTTGGACCTTTCCTCTATAAACACGCCTGCGTTCAGTAACAGTCAGTGCTAAGAGCTGCGCCCTGCCCGTCTCCAGTCCACCTTCAGCGTGTCAGACGCTCTGGGGGAGTGCTGGCGAGCGTTGCTGTGGTGTGCTCGGTACGCTGCTCTGGGCGTTTACCACCAGAGTTGAGACATTCCACTGAAACGTAAGTTCACCGAGGAGACGACTGCGTGCATCTCCACGCCATATCAGAGTGTCGTCACCCCACTCTGTTTACACCAAGCCCACTGTGGGGTCAACGATTGCCAGAGCAGCATAAAAGCTCTGCGTGTGCCAGAGCAGAGGAAGAGCAAAGCTGACGAGCACAGAAAGTCTCAGGACTCTGAAGAGAAAAAACTTTTAACGAAGGAATCGGGCATTCAACAAAAGATAAGAAGCATCAGTGAAAAGGGCAGCCACATGTTTTATTTCAGCGTACAACATATTTATTTTTTGATATTACAGAGCATGCTGATAGGGGTGAGGAAAGTTTTAAGATGTCAGAGACTGGTTTGGTGCTGCTTCTGATTTGGGGTTGAACGAGTACATAATTTTAAAACTCGACATTAACATAATAATACTCGAGTAGAGCTCGAGTAGTTGATGATGTCATAGGACCTCAAGATGCAAACAATAATTAACTAACTAAAACCGCAAACAAAAACAAAAAAGTAATTTATTATTTACAAAAAAAGACCAACAAAACATTGGGAGCATAGGCTCCTACCATACTGCAAATAAGTCACAGCAAACCCAAAACTGTTAATAATAATAATAATAATGATGACTTCAATTTATAATGCACTTTTCATTAATAAAAATCCCAAAGTGTTAGTTATTAATATTAAGCTGCAAAAGTGAAAAAAAAATGTGCGGCATGTCAAAAACGAAACTAAAAACAGTGCGGCGGTTGACCACCCGCACCACTGCCTGCGGTGCTGCGCATTAGATTTAGGTTTAGAGATGAATTTTTTTGCCTTTTATTTGTGAAACAAGGTCAGAGGAAGCTGGTTCTGGTTCATCTGGACCCGGTGTTACACCACATTCTGTGACCTACAAAATTTCATGCAACACCGCCCCCTATGGTCACAATATACAGTGGTCACAGAATATGGTGTAACACCGGTTCGCAACGTGCTCCAAACAGGAAGTTGATTCATTTTCTGTTCTGTAACTGCGACGTGATGACGTCACTACGAACACTCGACGTGAAATTAAAAAACTCGATAGAGGTCCAAGTAATCGATGTGTCGATTACTTGAGTAGTCTGTTAAAGCCCTACTTCTGATGATGTACACCTGATAATCTTACCTTTGACTTCTGCCAGCAGCTCACTGGTATTGAGCCTCTCCATCTTCTCTTTCCAGTCTTTAGAAAGTAGCTTCTCCATACATGAAGTTTCTAAAAATAAAAATAATTCAAGTAAGACTGGAATCAATTACCAGTATATATTAATATTATCTTTATTTAAAGCTGTCCCCACAGTGTAGCATCACTCTGAGTAACTCTGTGATGTCATAAACTTGGGGCATCAGATGAAAGACTTTCATTTGATGGTGAACATTAAAATACGCTGCGCCTGCCTGCTGGGAGATGAAACCAGCGGTGGAGTGAGGAGGGAAGAAGGCTTTGTGGGGATAGTTTAAGGGCAGAGAAACACATTAAGCGGAAAGAAAGGAGTGAGGACTGGGTGTGTCCAAACGTTCACATTACTGCCAATGATGAAAACAATTAACATTTGTCCAGCAGACAATGAATCAGAGCAGGAATGGCTGCAATCTGCCATGCTGGTGCAGCTGATAAAGAATATAGTGGGCTGGCTGACCCTCCACTGTTCCCAGCTCCAACCATTCCACCTGGAAACACTCCTTCCACTGTCTGCCTCCAGTCTGGACCAGTCTCACTCACGATCACACACTAACTGGAGTTCTTTATAAGCAAAAGGGCAACACTCATAAAGACATTTTTTAATAGTTATACAGGGGGAACTTTTCCCCCCCTAAGTTCTGGTCTTGGTGCAAAGTGTTTCTGAGTTAACAACAAAACAAAATGTGTCTGTTCTACACAGAATATTAAAAATAAAGAAAAGAAAGTTGAGGACGGAGCCCATGTCATAATAATAATAATAATAATGAATTTAATTTATGACACACTTTTCATTAATGAAAATCTCAAAGTGCTACAAAGTGCAAAAAAATTAAATGTCAACAAAACAAGTGATAAAACAAGTAAAATCAATAACAGTATCAGCTAAGATCAAAGATAGAATCATGAGGAGGCAGAGTAGGCTCACTTAAAAACAAAGGTCTTCAACCCGCTCTTAAAGTCAACCAGTGACTGTGGAGCTCTTAGGCAGTCAGGAAGAAAGTTCCACAGGCGGGGGGCAGCCACACAGAAAGCCCGGTCTCCCATGGTCCTTAATTTGGTTCTCGGAATGTGAAGGAGATTACTGTTCTGTGACCGCAGAGACCGGGTGGATGAATATGGAACAAGAATGTCCTTTAGATAGTCAGGTGAAGTTCCGTGTAAGCATTGATGTGTAATGAGAGCAGTTTTGTACTGAATTCTGTAGGCGACAGGAAGCCAATGGAGGTTATGGAGAATGGGTGTAATATGTTCAAATTTACGAACTCTCAACAAAATCCTTGCTGCACTGTTTTGAATATATTGAAGCTTCTGAAGGTATTTACCAGGGATTCCAATAAACAGGGAGTTGCAGTAGTCGAGCCTGGAGGAGACAAAAGCATGGACGAGTTTCTCAGCATCAGAAAAAGTTAGGGATGGGCGAAGTCTGGAGATGTTTCGAAGATGGAAGAAGCAGGTTTTAAACAGATGCTTAATGTGATTTTCAAATGTAAGATGAGAGTCCATTTTTATTCCAAGATTTGTAACAGAGGTGGAGAGGGGGATGTCTTGTCCAGAAAAGGAGATTGTTGTTAAAGTTGATGTTTGTACCTGGTGAGGGGTGCCAATCAATATGGCCTCAGTCTTCGAGCAGTTTAATTGAAGAAAGTTCGGATTCATCCATGCCCTTATTTCCTCCAGGCAGGTAGATAGGGCAGTGAGTGAAGATGGAGATGGGGATGATGAGGATGCTCCAGTCCTGATGTAAAGCTGTGTATCGTCGGCATAGCAGTGAAAAGAAATGTTGAACTGATTAATAATTTGACCTAAAGGCAGCATGTAAAGGGAAAACAGCAGGGGCCCCAGAACTGACCCTTGAGGGACACCACAGGAGACACCGACTGTCTGGGAAGTGGCATTGCCAAGACTAACACATTCCAGCCTATTGGAGAGGAAAGATTTGAACCAGTCCAGGACAGTGTCACAGAGACCGACCTCCACATGAAGACGGTGGAGGAGGATACTATGGTCCACAGTGTCGAAAGCTGCAGTGAGGTCAAGGAGGACAAGGATGGAGGGAGAACCAGTGTCAGCAGCCATGAGGACATCATTGGTAACTCTCAGCAATGCAGTCTCAGTACTGTGAGCTACTCTGAATCCAGACTGGAACTTCTCATACAGAGAGTGTTGCTGTAGGTGGTCCTGCAGCTGAGCAGCAACAGCTTTCTCCAGCACTTTAGACAGAAATGGGAGGTGGGAATTGGGCGGTAATTAGAAAAAATGTCGGGATCCAAATTAGATTTTTTTCAGAAGAAGCCAAATGATGGCAGTTTTTAGAGGTAGTGGAACATGACCTCAACTCGGGATGTTGTGAGTCGGTGGGCGGAATACTTCGAAGACCTCCTCAATCCTACTGGCACGTCTTCCACTGAGGAAGCGGAGCCTGGGGACTTTGGGTCGGGCTCTCCAATCTCTGGTGCTGAGGTCACCGAGGTGGTTAAAAAGCTCCGCGGTGGCAGGGCTCCGGGGGTGGATGAGATTCGCCCTGAGTTCCTTAGGGCTCTGGATGTTGTGGGGTTGTGTTGGCTTACGCGACTCTGCAATATCGCGTGGACATCGGGGGCAGTTCCCTTGGATTGGCAGACTGGGGTGGTGGTTCCCCTATTCAAAAAGGGGGACCGTAGGGTGTGTTCCAACTATAGGGGGATCACACTCTTAAGCCTCCCTGGTAAGGTCTATTCAGGGGTTCTGGAGAGGAGGGTCCGTCGGATAGTCGAACCTCGGATTCAGGAGGAGCAGTGTGGTTTTCGTGCTGGTCGTGGAACACTGGACCAGCTCTACACCCTCAGCAGGGTCCTGGAGGGTACGTGGGAGTTTGCCCAACCAGTTTACATGTGCTTTGTGGACTTGGAAAAGGCATTCGACCGCGTCCCTCGGGGGGTTCTGTGGGGGGTACTCCGGGAGTATGGGGTACCAGGCCCATTGATATGGGCTGTTAGGTCCCTGTACGACCGGTGTCAGAGCTTGGTCCGCATTGCCGGCAGTAAGTCAGGCTCGTTTCCAGTGAGAGTTGGACTCCGCCAAGGTTGCCCTTTGTCACCGATTCTGTTCATAACTTTTATGGACAGAATTTCTAGGCGCAGCCAAGGTGTTGAGAGGATCCGTTTTGGTGGCCTTAGAATCGCTTCTCTGTTTTTTGCAGATGATGTGGTCCTATTGGCTTCATCAGATCGTGATCTACAGCTTTCGCTGGAGCGGTTTGCAGCCGAGTGTGATGCGGCCGGGATGAGGATCAGTTCCTCCAAATCCGAGGCCATGGTCTTGAGCCGGAAAAGGGTAGCATGCCCTCTCCGGGTCGGGGAGGAGGTCCTGCCCCAAGTGGAGGAGTTTAAGTATCTCGGGGTCTTGTTCACGAATGAGGGAAAACTGGAGCGTGAGATCGATAGGCGGATAGGTGCAGCATCCGCAGTGAAGCGGGCGCTGTACCGGTCTGTCGTGGTGAAGAGAGAGCTGAGTCAAAAGGCAAAGCTCTCAATTTACCGATCGATCTACGTTCCCACCCTCATCTATGGTCATGAGCTTTGGGTTGTGACCGAAAGAACGAGATCTCGGATACAAGCGGCTGAAATGAGTTTTCTCCGCAGGGTGTCTGGACTCTCCCTTATGCCTGGTCCCCACTGCACAACTCGAAACGCGCCTGCCGTCCCCTTTTGGCCGCTTGTCACGGTCCCACTGCCACTGAAGACCGTCTGATGACGCGCACTAGGGGGTGGCAGAGGGAGGGGTCTCTAGCTCGTTTTCCGGGTTCAGTTGTTGTGTTAACTGCACCTCCGACGGTCTTTGATGAGATTAAAACGTTTTTTTTTTATGTTTGGGGTGATCTACACTGGAGAGAACAGCAGCCTGTCAGCAGCAACTGTAAAAATGTCACGTTTCTTACCGGAGTTTGGTTCCAATTCATGGAGGCTCGATCCGGTAAGTTTAAAAAGTCCAAAAAAAGTCCCGTTGTGGTTGTGTAATCAGATAGCAGAGGCTCTCCCGACTGTTTTCTGGACGCGTCGAGCCACCAGAGATCGAATTTTCTGGCGTTGGCAGTTCGACGCCTAGGTTGATTTGGACGCGCGCGTGCGTGGAAAAGGAACTGCAGGCTGCCGCCGCGCCGCTTCGATCACTCGAATCGCGCCGCTTCCCGTTTCGCCGTGACTCCACGCGTCTCCTCATAGACTTTGAATGTAAACCGGCCGCTTCAGCCGCCCGACACCGGGGCAGTGGGTACCAGGCATTAGAGATAGGGTGAGAAGCTCAGTCATCCGGGAGGGACTCGGAGTAGAGCCGCTGCTTCTCCACATCGAGAGGAGCCAGTTGAGGTGGCTCGGGCATCTGGTTAGGATGCCTCCTGGACGCCTCCCTGGTGAGGTGTTCCGGGCATGTCCCACCGGGAGGAGACCCAGAGGAAGACCCAGGACACGCTGGAGGGACTATGTTTCTCGGCTGGCCTGGGAACGCCTTGGGATTCCCCCAGAGGAGCTGCTCCAAGTGGCTGGGGAGAGGGAAGTCTGGGCCTCCCTACTTAGGCTGCTACCCCCACGACCCGACCCCGGATAAGCGGAAGAAAATGGATGGATGGATGGATGGAACATGACCAGATTATAGAGACTTGTTTATTATTTGTGTGATTAATGGGCTTATTGCAGAGTGATTGGATTTTATGAGAGACGAGGGGAAGGGATCCAGGGCGCAGGATGAAGGCTTCATTTTCTTGATGATGGCCTCCACCTCACTCTGAACAACTTCATCAAAGCTGCTCAGGGTCCCAGAATGCAGACGGGTAGATGGCACACTGAGAACAGGGAGGTTGTGGAGCTGAGATCTGATAGTGTCAACTTTGTTTTTATGCAAAAATGCATGCAGCGTTCTGGCTTCTTCCAGTTTCCATTATCATTCCTGACATCAAACACAGAGGAGATTCATTTAGCCAAGGATGTATACAAGGGTTGTTTCCTTTTATCCGTCTGTTACATCTCTCGCCCGCTTCCACAAAGCAAACACCACTGTTCCCCCTGACAAACACACGCACTTCAGAGGAACTGGGAGTAACGGAGGGGGTCAATAGTTCTTGTGGCCTTGTTTAGAGATGGCTTTTTGGGAGATCAAGCAGAGGAACCATTTTGTTTGATTGTCCACTTCCTCCAGTGTGATGGGGGTCGACAGGACAGCTTCAGCTTCGGGTCATTATAACATTACTTCTGCTTTATTGACTTTCCAATTCCCAGCTCACAGTTTGTCCCCTTGACCTTAAGAGAGGGAGAAAAAAGGCAGTATCTTCTCGATGTGTGTGCACGTGTGTGTGCGTGTTAACTCCCTGCGTGGCACAAAGATCCCAGATGTTAAAACAGAGGTTAAGGGCAGAGGGAGTAGCAGCGCTCAGCTCCTCTTCCCCCGTGTCTCACCCCGGGTGAGGCGGTTTCTTCCAGAGCAAATCTTTTGCAGACAAAGTAGCAACACAGTTTGATCATTCTTCTTTAAAACAAAAAAAGTCTTATTAGGCAAACACCTGATGTTTGTTTGCACACACATGCTCACACTCTGGAACGCACACGTCCATGTGCACGCACTGTTTCAGAACAGATGCTCCTCCAGCACTTGATCATTAAGGAATGCACCAACAGTTGGAGATAATGTGGTGCCAGCTTCCATTCTGCTCCAGTCCTCCCCCTCCCTGTCCACCTCCCTCGCCTCCACCGCTCCATCCCCTGCGCCGGGCCAGACCCGACCCGTCAAGTCCTCCAGCACGAGAAGCTACAGCTGGAATGCACCGCTGTCCTCCCTGAGCTTCCACCTGAGAGAGGTGAGTAATGACCCGGATTAATGTGTAAAACAACTCCCGAGCGCCTCTCACTGTTCTCACAACACGCACAAAAACAGGCAACCAAAGATGGGTTTGGTGAAAAGGCAGCAACTTTTTGTGTGTGCAGGCATGTCTGAGAAAATCATCTCAGGCCTTTTTCAACGCACGCCCATTTTCCTTCAAGAACTTAGATTAACAGAAGGAATGCTACTTCTTTTTCTTTCTTTCTTTAATGTTTCAAATGCACAACTGTTTTCTCAGGAGACAGTAAAGATTCCAGTGGAAACAGTGTTCTGTCTCAAACTGACAGTTTACTGGAGATTGTTGAGAACTGATCCGTTCCATTTGACATAAAACAACACGTTATTAATGATGAAGGGCTTCCACTCCACTCCTGATTTTATAAAGTTATATATATTACAACACGTTAGTAATGATGAAGGGCTTCCACTCCACTCCTGATTTTATAAAGTTATATATATTACAACACGTTAGTAATGATGAAGGGCTTCCACTCCACTCCTGATTTTATAAAGTTATATATATTACAACACGTTAGTAATGATGAAGGGCTACCACTCCACTCCTGATTTTATAAAGTTATATATATTACAACACGTTAGTAATGATGAAGGGCTACCACTCCACTCCTGATTTTATAAAGTTATATATATTACAACACGTTAGTAATGATGAAGGGCTTCCACTCCACTCCTGATTTTATAAAAATGGAAGGACGAGCAGAGGTGAATTTATAAAGTTTCAGTGTAAAGTCTGCTGCTGTTGTCCTTTCGAAGTAGGACATCATATTCTGGGGAATTAGCTTCAACAAGAGAAGAGTCCAGTGAGTTTATTTTTATTTTCCTATGGGGGCTATTAAATCTCTTGCCCCACCCTGCTCTCAGGCTGGGGAGCAGGTCATTCAGCTGGGATGAGAATGGAATGACAACAATAGGCCTTATCAGGCTCTTATTTACATTTTCCCAGCATCCCTGCTGCAGACAGCTTGGCTTGTCACCAAGCCCAGATCGCCCCACTGGACCCAGACCAACTTCCTCCAGCCCCAGCTATTCCAACGGTCCCTGTGGACCCTCGCCTGGCACAGACCCCCTTCTCTCTGCAGCGAGCGCTGATATCAACATACAAGACAAAACTACTGGCGTGTCTGTCCAAGACATGTTCCCATTGAGAGAGGAATGGCTTCTGGGCTAAGCCTGTCTGGGTCTCAGTCTCCTCTCTGGGGCTGCTGCTATGTAAACTGGAAGAATGCCCTTTTTTTTTAAAGAGTTTCCAAATGGCACTCAGAAGAAAGTGAATATCCATGAGTGATTCCAAACTGGCACACATCTGTATGTTTCTATCAGGGCTGCTATCTGTGGCGCACAGCGTTCTCATGCAGGTATCGTGTGATCTCGTTCATGTAGGTGAGCAGGCACCTAAAGCTCCGATAAGTTTGTGAGATTAGACTTATCCTTCCTTTTTCTTTTTACTGTACTAAAAACAAAGCAAATGATCCTCATAAATCTCAAGCATGGAATGTTTCAAAGTTGATGTGATATAAACAAAGCCTTCAGCACCTGCAGCAAGCGGTGCCAGAATAACATGTGCAGTGTAAACCGAAGGAGTGACGATGCTGTCAGAGGTGAGTTAGCTTAACATTATGTGTGCATATATACTACATATATACATAAGCACAACTTTTGTTCTTTGTGTGACCTTTTCTGACACATTCTATATCCTCTATTTTCATCCTCTAACATTTAAGTCAGCAACTTCTTTTGGAACTTGTAGTTTCCAAAGAAAAAGACAAAACTTGTATTAAACTGAGTGCTACTGAGTAATAAATGCCTGCGGTAAAAAAAAAAGAAAAGATAAAGACTTTTTTAATGGTTTTATTGCAGCAATAAACAATCAGCATAAACGGAAGGGCTCAAATTATCGCATGATATGCCAAAGTGACCAGTAAACGCAGTCCCAAACAAATCACTGTCACTTTGTAGAGTGCAGTAAAAAAACACATCCTAACAATTTATGATGCACCAGTTTTCAAATGACTGTCCACACCAAACTGGAGTTACGAAGCACAGTTCGTGTGCTAACGCCAGTAAAAATTCAAGCATTGCTTTGGCATTTTAACTTTCACATATCAATCTTTTCAATCTCTTAAAAGTTTGTTAAATTTGTTGGTGCAACACAACACGCCATCATGTTTCAGAAGACC
>JBBPBX010106701.1:0-11403 GCA_038048925.1 Garcialebias charrua
TAGCATAAACAGCTGAATATTATCTAAAGTAGCAGAAATAAGCATCAATTATCTGAAGTAATTAGAAATAGCATAATTGTGAATAATCTGAAATATCTGAAACAATCTGAAATCTGAAAAAATCTGAACTAAGCAGAAATAAGCAAAATAAAGTTGAAATTATCTGAAAAAAGCTAAAGATAGCAAAAACAGCTGAATATTATCTGAAATAGCAGAAATAAGCTTAACTGTGTTAGAAATTAGTAGAGAGAGTGTAGTTTTGCAGAATTAGGATGGAAAAAGTTGAAATGAGTTCAAATAATGTGGAATTTGTTGAAACAAGCCTAAATTAGCATAAAAACAGCTTAATAGTAGAGAGACATTTAATGTAATGTTTTGGCCTCTACATTCAGATAAAAATAAGCTGTAACGTGTAGTCACTGCCTAAAAGGTTGTTAGCAGCTGCTACAAACAAGCTTAGCGTCAGTGTGTTAATCTAATGTTAACCTGGATATTTTTAAAAGGAGAGACATTTAATGTCCATTGTTTGCGAATGAATAGCATACATTCATTCACGGTGTCACTCAAATATTAGGGACTTGACTTGGACTTGACTTGGACTTGAGATCAATGACTTGAGACTTGACTTGGACTTGACCTGGACTTGAGATCAAGACTTGAGACTTGACTTGGACTTGAGATCCGAGACTTGACTTGGACTTGCAAAAAATGACTTGTGAGCATCTCTGCTCTGGGTCCCTCCATTCTCTCTATTGTAAATAGCAGTCTATCCTCGGGTGTGGTGCCAAAATCATTAAAACATGCTGCTGTTCAACCCCTCCTGAAAAAACCAAACCTCGACCCCTCAGTAGTTTCTAACTTCAGGCCTGTCTCCAGACTCCCATTTGTTTCTAAACTTCTAGAGAAAATAGTTGAGTCCCAATTGAAGTGCTTCCTGGAGGATCACGCTATCCCCGAGCTATTCAGTTTATTTTATAGATATACTTTTTATACTACTATGCAAAAACTCAGGACAGTATTACACTTTTATTATTTCATTTTATGCTTATGTTCATTGGGTGTTTGGTGTTTTAGGGGTGTTTGGTGTTTCAGTGTTGGTGTAAATTTTCATACTTTTATACTATTATGAAAAAACTCAGGACAGTGTTACACTTTTACTATTTTATGCTTATGTTTATTAAATGTTTTAGTGTTTAGTGTTTAGATGGTTACTGTTGCACCGAGGGACTGAGAGAAACGCAATTTCGGTCCTGTGTATGTCCTGTACATATTGCAGTTCTGACAATAAAGTTGACTTTGACTATTCCTATCTGGCTTCAAATCTCTCCACAGCACTGAGACTGCCCTACTGAAGGTTTTTAACGACATCTTCCTATCCACAGACACTGGTGACTCTGTGCTGCTTGTCCAATTGGACCTCACATCTGCTTTCGACACCATCGACCATGAGATCCTCATTGCTAGGTTGGAGCAGTGGGTGGGCATCACAGGGTCAGCTCTCAATTGGTTCAGATCCTACCTCTCTGACAGATCCTTTTGTGTTTCCATCAATGGTTTTAGTTCTGCAGTGGCGGCTCTTAAATGGGGGGTTCCGCAGGGGTCCATCCTGGGTCCTCTCTTGTTCTCCTTATACCTGCTGCCACTCGGTGCTATTTTCCGGAAACACAACATACCCTTCCACTTCTACGCCGATGACTGTCAAATTTACTTCCCCCTAAGACAAAATGGTACATGCTCTATTCAACCTCTGCTCGACTGCCTGGCTGACATCAGGGACTGGATGGCTTTAAATTTCTTAAGCTTCAACGATAAGAAGTCTGAAGCCATATTGTTCCTTCCCAATGACACAACCTCAAACCACTGCATTGACCTTTCTGCTCTACCCCCGTCTGAAAAACAAAAAGTCACAAATCTGGGAGTGATAATGGATCCTTCCATGAAACTCAACAGTCATGTAAACATGATCGTCAAATCCTGTTTTTTCCAGTTGAGACGACTGTCTAAGCTGAAGCCTATATTATCAAAAAATAACCTGGAGACAGTAATTCACGCATTTATTACATCTAGGCAGTGTTAATTTTGACAGCTATTTTTAATTTAGTTTTAGTCTTAGTCATGTGACTAAAACATCATTTAGTTTTAGTCATTACTTAGTCATCAGAATTTTTTTTGTTTTAGTCTAATTTTAGTTGACAAATCAATGAAAACATTTAGTCGACAAAAATAATTAGTCGACAAAATTAACACTGCATCTAGGCTTGATTACTGCAATTCACTTCTGCTTGGCAACAGTCAAACCACCATTGCACGATTACAACTGGTTCAGAACGCAGCAGCCCGATTTTTAACCAGCACACGCAAAACAGAGCACATTACACCAGTCTTGGCCTCCCTGCACTGGTTCATCTTCGAATTCAGTTCAAAATTTGCATGTATGTCTACAAATCACTGAACAGTCTCGCCCCCGCCTATCTCTCAGATCTGATACACCCATATGTCCCTCCACGTGCTCTGAGGTCAGAGGACCGGGTACTTTTGACTAGGGATGCACCGATCCACATTTCTCACTTCCGATCCGATACCGATACTTATTAACTCTGTATCGACCGATACCGATACTTTCCCGATCCGATACTGTTCAGGTATTTGACTCTGTATAATGGAACTTTTGCACCCAAACTATTCATTTTAACATTGTGTGAGATAAACCCAATGAAGACACTCTTAAGCCTTACAATAGGGAACCCCCTATTGTAAGGCTTAAGAGTGTCTTCATTGGGTTTATCTCAGACAATGTTAAGAAGGGCAGTCACAGAATGTGATTGAACACAAGTGCTCTTTGAAACTGGATCGGAAAAGTATCGGCAGGTTTGATCCGATACCCGATACTTAAATAATGCTGGTATCGGATACCGATACCGATACTGGATCGGATCTGCCCCATCCCTAGTGACAGTTCCAGGGACTCGTCTTAAGCGCAGAGGTGACAGGGCGTTCTCTGTAGCAGGACCAAGACTCTGGAACGAGTTACCGCTGCTCATCAAACAGGCCCCCTCCCTCTCATTTTTCAAATCCCGGTTAAAAACTCACTACTATTCTGTTGCTTTCAACACCAGCTGATTGGTATTTGATCGTTTTATTTATGATCTGCAATGTTTGTTTTTCGTGTTGTACTTCATTGTCTGTTGCTTGTTTGTTTGTTCAGCACTTTGGTGTGGACTTGTTCCTGTTTAAAGTGCTTTATAAATAAAATGGTATGGTATGGTGTCTCAGCAGGTACAGAACCTGTTTCCTGATTTAATCAGACCCACCCACCCAGGTATAAACAAAAACTGGAACCAGAACCAGCATGTATCTGCACTAGACGACCCCGTCAGGTCCAAACTCTCCCACAGAGACAGAACCCGACCCGAGACCCACATTGTGAAGTTTGATGGCTCACCTCGGTGGAGGCTAACGTTAGCTTCCGTTGTTACAGTTGGTTCGGGTTGGGGGGAAACCGCTAACAGTCACAGGATGTGGGCCCGCGACGCCTCATGTTTATGACCGAAATTACCAAAAACTTCCAAATACTTCTCGAAACTTCCAAGAGTCACCGGAGAGCTCCTAGTTCACGGAGGTCAAAGGTTAATGCGCCTGCGCAGAATACCCTCTTCTTCTTCGGACACAGCCACTGACAGAAGCGTCACCACCCCCTGCTGGACGGAATGTAAAACGACGTGTTCGGAACAGAAATGTTTAAAACCATAGATATCATATACGTTTAAAACAACTGAGATGACTTATTATAAAAACAGAATTTGATACAAAAGATACATCTATTTGTTTATCAGTAACTGATTTATTCATCTATATCACCCAGCAACAATAAAAAAGGCGACTCTCTCACTGTGCTTAATTTGTTTGTTAGCAAAACATCTCATGAAACACTGGACAGATTTAATACTCTAAAAGTAATCATTTGATGCATGTCCATAACAGAATAACATTTGGAGACAATTCCATTCAAAATGGCTGCCACAGCTATTTTGTCAAACTCAAAAATGGCTCAGTCCATCAGTTTTACAGACGAGCGTGGTAGTTTATCTGGTGTGGTAGTAGTTGAGAGTCTTCCCAAACTACTTAGAATACCTTCACATTGATTTTGTATGTTGCCTTATGTGTTCCCTGTTCTACTGTTTGTACAGCACTTTGGTAGCTGTTTTAAGTGCTCTATAAATAAAATGGTATGGATATACGTTTTGAATATTTTGCTGTTAAATAAAAAAAAAATGCAACCTCTGTTAGCAAAATATTTTAAAAAGTAATCTTAAAACATTGTGAAACATTTTAAGTTTTTTATTTTGTTTTTTAAAAAATCAGGAAATGAGATAGTATAGGCAACTAAAATATACATAATTAAAATAGTATTAAAATAAGCCAACCATTAATAAATATGTTTAAAGAAAAAAGCTTTATTTTATTATACTGTACAAAACAAAAACTACACAAACTGGTATGCAGGGTGTCAATTATCAACAAAACATTTAATTTAAAAAATGTAAAATATAAAGAAAACCCTTTGCAAAACTGACTTTAATTTAATCAAGAATAAACTTCCCAAAAGTTTATCTCGAGTGTGGCACAAGGGCAGAGTGTCCCAAGAAATTTTGATCCACACTTTTTATACAGACAGGGTCACCTGGACCTGCGGTGTGGAGGGAATTCAACCTTGTGATTGGTAGACCACCTCACTGAGCCAACGTCACAGATAACAGATAATTCATTTAATAACACACAATTAACATAATTCATAAGTAATTAACATGCAACTAACATTAAATTCACTAACAGATCATTCTTTAACGTTTGTTAACAATAAGATCCTTACAGGTTTCCTGCGTCACGGTGTTTATAAGTAAACTAAAAATATTTAATTGGAGTTTTTCCTGAGAAGTGATGGCCTCCTGGTACCACAGAGTTGTTTAACAGACAAACTGGGCACTGAAAACAAGTTGTCAGATTTATTTTAATGCAGTGAAATAAAGCTGAAAACAAGTTGTCAGATTTATTTTAATGCAGTGAAATAAATCTGAAAACAAGTTGTCAGATTTATTTTAATGCAGTAAAATAAATCTGAAAATAAGTTGTCAAGATTTATTTTAATGCAGTGAAATAAATCTGAAAATAAGTTGTCAGATTTATTTTAATGCAGTAAAATAAATCTGAAAATAAGTTGTCAAGATTTATTTTAATGCAGTGAAATAAATCTGAAAACAAGTTGTCAGATTTATTTTAATGCAGTGAATTAAAGCTGAAAACAAGTTGTCAGATTTATTTTAATGCAGTAAAATAAATCTGAAAATAAGTTGTCAGATTTATTTTAATGCAGTAAAATAAATCTGAAAATAAGTTGTCAAGATTTATTTTAATGCAGTAAAATAAATCTGAAAACAAGTTGTCAGATTTATTTTAATGCAGTAAAATAAATCTGAAAACAAGTTGTCAGATTTATTTTAATGCAGTAAAATAAATCTGAAAACAAGTTGTCAGATTTATTTTAATGCAGTAAAATAAATCTGAAAACAAGTTGTCAGATTTATTTTAATGCAGTAAAATAAATCTGAAAACAAGTTGTCAGATTTATTTTAATGCAGTAAAATAAATCTGAAAACAAGTTGTCAGATTTATTTTAATGCAGTAAAATAAATCTGAAAACAAGTTGTCAAGATTTATTTTAATGCAGTAAAATAAATCTGAAAACAAGTTGTCAAGATTTATTTTAATGCAGTAAAATAAATCTGAAAACAAGTTGTCAAGATTTATTTTAATGCAGTAAAATAAATCTGAAAACAAGTTGTCAAGATTTATTTTAATGCAGTAAAATAAATCTGAAAACAAGTTGTCAGATTTATTTTAATGCAGTAAAATAAATCTGAAAACAAGTTGTCAGATTTATTTTAATGCAGTAAAATAAATCTGAAAACAAGTTGTCAGATTTATTTTAATGCAGTAAAATAAATCTGAAAACAAGTTGTCAGATTTATTTTAATGCAGTAAAATAAATCTGAAAACAAGTTGTCAGATTTATTTTAATGCAGTAAAATAAATCTGAAAACAAGTTGTCAAGATTTATTTTAATGCAGTAAAATAAATCTGAAAACAAGTTGTCAAGATTTATTTTAATGCAGTAAAATAAATCTGAAAACAAGTTGTCAGATTTATTTTAATGCAGTAAAATAAATCTGAAAATAAGTTGTCAAGATTTATTTTAATGCAGTAAAATAAATCTGAAAACAAGTTGTCAGATTTATTTTAATACAGTAAAATAAATCTGAAAACAAGTTGTCAGATTTATTTTAATGCAGTAAAATAAATCTGAAAACAAGTTGTCAGATTTATTTTAATGCAGTAAAATAAATCTGAAAACAAGTTGTCAAGATTTATTTTAATGCAGTAAAATAAATCTGAAAACAAGTTGTCAAGATTTATTTTAATGCAGTAAAATAAATCTGAAAATAAGTTGTCAGATTTATTTTAATGCAGTAAAATAAATCTGAAAATAAGTTGTCAAGATTTATTTTAATGCAGTAAAATAAATCTGAAAACAAGTTGTCAGATTTATTTTAATACAGTAAAATAAATCTGAAAACAAGTTGTCAGATTTATTTTAATGCAGTAAAATAAATCTGAAAACAAGTTGTCAGATTTATTTTAATGCAGTAAAATAAATCTGAAAACAAGTTGTCAAGATTTATTTTAATGCAGTAAAATAAATCTGAAAACAAGTTGTCAAGATTTATTTTAATGCAGTAAAATAAATCTGAAAACAAGTTGTCAAGATTTATTTTAATGCAGTGAAATAAATCTGAAAACAAGTTGTCAAGATTTATTTTAATACAGTAAAATAAATCTGAAAACAAGTTGTCAAGATTTATTTTAATACAGTAAAATAAATCTGAAAACAAGTTGTCAGATTTATTTTAATACAGTAAAATAGGGGGCCCCAAACCAAATTTCGTTTAGGGCCCCATGGAGGATTGGGCCGGCCCTGCTCCAGGTGATCAGCTGCTGAGCTCGATGGTCCAGGAGAACTCCTCCGTCTGTTTCCCGTGCTTGCTGCTGGACTCCAGTGAGTCCTGGGGGTCGTCTCCACAGCGATGCTTCTTCAGCGCCCGGGAGTCGGAGTAGCCCTGCTGGCAGCGCTCGCAGGAGTACAGCTTGATGCCCGTGTGGATCTGCATGTGGGACTTGAGCTGGTTGGACTGCCTGAACTTCCTGCTGCACACGCTGCACTCGTACGGTTTGGCTCCCGTGTGGACCAGCAGGTGGCGGTGGTAGTTCTGCGGCGTCCTGAACTCCTTGCCGCACTCCTCGCAGCGGTGCGGCTTGACTCCGGTGTGCAGCATCTCGTGCTGCTTGAGCTGCGACGCCAGCAGGAAGCCCTTGCTGCAGAAGATGCAGACGTGTGGCCGGTCGCTGCTGTGCTGGCGCTGGTGGTAGAGGAACAGGTGGCGCTGGTGAAAGGTCTTCCCGCAGGTGTCGCAGGAGAACTCTTTGTTCTGGTTGTGGCTCTTCTCGTGAGTCCGCAGCGTGCTGCTGCTGCTGAAGCTCTTCAGACAGCTCTTGCAGCTGAAAGGTCTGGCGCCGCTCCGCCTGCGCCGGCCCGCCGCACCACACTGCCGGCGCTCTGCAGAAGCGTGGACCAGCTGCAGGTGTTTCTGAAGCTGGCAGTTGTAGAAGAACGTCTTTCCACAGCGGTCGCACATGAAGGTCTTCTCCACACCGTGAACCAGCATGTGGGTCTTCAGAGCCCAGGTCCCCGAGAAGCCCTCGCCACACTGATCACACCTGAGGAGGGAAACAGGTCACACATGACTGACAGCGGCCACTAGTTTCTTTTTGCCAACAAAGAGTTGATTTATTTCCTTACAGTGATTATCCTGAGTCTTTTAGAAGCTGTTAAGACTCATAAATCCATAACCAGGAGAATCACTGCCACTTTAATTGATGAAATGTGATTTATCCATGCTGCTGATTATCTCATGCTGACATACCCATCTGCTCACACAGACTCATGTTCGTGCTGCTGTTGTTACGCCGTATTGTTTTACATTATTAGTGTTTAGTGTATATCTTAGATCCTTGTATTCTGTTTCTTTGCAACTTTGTATTTTTGTTATTTTTGGGTGGAACTGGGACACCGAGTACATAATCGTCCTTGACTTCTCTAAATGGTTTTAAGAATCTGTTGGAATCCTGGCAAAAACCAATGCAGATATGTTCCTGTTTTTGATTTTCTACATCTACCTTATAATGATTTGCTACTTTGCTACTTTGTTTTAATTTGTAAAAATAAAATAAAATAAATGTATTTCTCTCTTATGTTTGTCTATTGTTGATTGTTTAATGAAATTCTACTGTGGCTGTTGTCATCATTCTTTATTTTGTAGCAGGTCTCTCTTGTAAATGAGTCCTCGAGGCTCAATGAGATTAATCTGACTAAATAAAGGTTGAATGAATAATTTCATTCCACCTCATGGACCACGTGTGATGAGAATGACAATAAACTTGAAAACAACCCAGGAAACACGAATGGCTAAACAAACCGGCAACATCTGGAACACTAGAGTCCCTGTTTGACATCACCAAGAACTGAGAGGAAGGAAGAAGCTCCGGGTCCAAAAGCTGCACCTTCAGGTTGGACTGAAACCTGCAGCTGTCCACGAGGACAAACCAAACGTCTTCTGGAGAAAAGGTTGATGGTCCGAGGAGACAAACATTGAGACGTTTGGCCACCATGACGAGAAATATTAGAAGTCAAGGTGAGGCCTTCAGACCTGAGAACAAGGTGCCAACCGTCCAGCATGGTGGTGGTGGCATCATGCTGTGGTACAAAGTGAATGGAACAAAGACGGAGTACCTTCAGATTCTTCACCTACACCTCAGAGCAGGACAGCTGAAGTGTAGGTGTAAGCAACTGGAACCTGACTCCAGCTGTGTGTTCCAACTGGACAACAACACAACAGGTTTCTGACAAACTGACATCAAGTTCCTGCCTCGCCAGTCTGGACTGGAACAAATGGTAAATGGTAAATGGAGCTTACTTATACAGCGCTTTCCAGCCCCCTATGAGGCCCCAAAGCACTTCACAGTACCAACCATCCACCCATTCATACACACATTCATACACCGGTAGCGGTAGACTGCCATGCAAGGCGCCGCCAGTCCTACCGGGAGCAACTCGGGGTTAAGTGTCTTGCCCAGGGACACAATGAGGTATGCAGTGACCAGGGATCGAACCCGGGACCTTCTGGTCCTGAGCCGGCTGCCCTGCCTCTACACCATCTCAGCCCAAATGGTTCAAATCTGGGTCTGTGCCAAGAAACTAATCAGTTTAAATGAATTCTACCAACTCTGACAAGAGGAGCGGTCAAACCTCAACCAGACGTCTAACAGAAGCACAATGGTGCAGACATGGAGCCTGTGGTCAGGGATCTACACGTTAGGGGACATTGAACTAGACATGTTGGGGGGATAATCAATACTGAAGGGAAACCCTTGAACCGACTGTTCTCTGAGCCATCGTTCGGTGCGAGTGCGTACCTGTAGGTCTTCTCTCCGTTGTGCAGGTGCATGTGTCGCTGGAGGTTGTATTTGAGTCCAAAGCTCAGGCCGCAGGTGTGGCAGGTGAAGGGCTTTTCTCCGGAGTGGACCACTTGGTGCTGCAGCAGCCCCATCTTACACTTGAAGCCTTTGTCGCACTCGCTGCATTTGAACGGCCGCTCCTCCGAATGCGACCTCTTGTGGACTCGCAGGTTGCCGGCGGTCGAGAAGGTCTTGTTGCACATCTGGCAGGCGTACGCCCGAGCCCCCGTGTGGACGGTCTGGTGCTCTCGGAGGCTCTTCTTCCTGGTGAAGCTCTTCCCGCAGACATCGCACATGAAGGGCTTGACGTCGCTGTGCGACGCCTCGTGGTACCTGAGAGCTGCGGTGGAGGTGAAGGTGCGGTCGCACGCCTGGCACTTCATAGGTGCTTTCTCCAGGCGGTGGTAGGCTTGGTGGACTTGCAGCTGGCGCAGCAGTCTGAACTTCTTGTCACACTGCTGGCAGCGCAGCAGCTTTTCAGGGTCGCGCTCCTGCGCCTCCTGCAGCTCATGGGTCTTTTGGTGTTTCTGGAGGGTCTGCGCCTTGTAGAAACCTTTCTCACAGGAGCTGCAGGGGAACGGCTTCTGGTGGCTTGACATGTGCTTCATCAGCTGGTGCTTCTGATGGTAACCTTTGTTACAGAACTCACAGAAGAATCTCTTCTCTTTGTACAGTGCCCTCCTCTTAAACTTCTCCTGCTGCTTCTGCTCCTCCTCGCTAAAAGCTGCCACAGAACAGAGCTCATCAGAACCACAAAAACATTCTGAGACTTTTTACACGAGACGATCTCCTAAATGAGTTTTTGTTGGAGGTCCCTGACAGAAAAGAGACAGGGACTGTGTTGGTGCTCATGCACCAAACATTAGTTCAGAAGACCTGGTCTGTAGTGTCAGTAGTTCTCCTGGGGGACTTCAATGCCCATGTGGGCAATGATGGAGTCACCTGAAGAGGAGCCACTGGGAGGGCTGGCCTCCCTGATCTGAACACCAATAAGCTTTTGCTGTTGGACTTCTGTGCTAGGCGTGGGCTGTCCATGACCAACACCATGTTCAAGCATCAAGTGTTCCTCACAGCGGCCCACCTTAGGGCAGAGGTGAGTGATCAGTTCTGGAACTGTTTCATTGGACCTGCGGCCCTCTCTTGGACAATCTGGTAACCAGATGAGCAGAGCTTTCACCTGATCACCACCTGGTGGTGAGCTGGATCCAGGACCGGGGAAGGACAGACTGGTAAACCTAAAGAACGTGTGAGGGTGACTTGGACAAGTCTGGCAGAGACCTGTGTTTGGGACATGTTCAACTCACACCTCTACGTTTGTTTTGCACAACCAGAGAAGGTCAGGGTGTGGAGTCAAATGTTCGAAGGCTACATTGGCTTTCAGGAGACGTGGCCAGAAAGTCACTGGCACTTGTTGTGGTTGGTGAACACTAATGGTGATGGAGGCCATCAAGCTGAAGCTCAAGAGGACTCCCGGAGCACCTGCCAGCTAAAGGATACTCGGCACTGTGGCCTCTGTGGTTGCAGAAGCAAAAACCTGCAGAATTCCTAGAAGCCATAAAAGAGTGGGCCTCAAGGAGGTTCAAGACAACCGTTCATTGATTTAGAAAAAGAAAGCAGGCTCAGTCCAAGTCTGTACAAGGTAACCCCCTAGTTACGTACGAGTTAGGGAGATAAGAACTGTTCGCAGCTCGATTCTGCCGTACCTAGGGGGTGAAAAAAGCGTCCAGTTCGTAGGTCCTTATTCCGTTCGTATGTCGTGGAAATACCGCTAACGGA